>ARYC01002331.1:0-25759 GCA_000711775.1 Oxytricha trifallax
CACTCATAAGAAGTAACATTTTAATCCCAAACTATATAATACATTTATATTTAGGTTATTTGATTTTCTGAGTTACTTAATAGAAATTGATATCGAGCAAAGCTTCAGATAAACTACTGATATTAATTGAAAATAATTAAATTTATAATCATATAGTTGTAATTGTGATATGTTTTAATTTATTGCTTTAAATTAAAAAAGAGAAATGTTAATTCAATGTATTTATAGCCTAAATAATCTAAATGATTCACTATATAATATTTTATTGATACTTTAATAGTTTAAAGCACATAGTTTTATTTCTTCAGAATTTATCAATAAATTTTCAAGTTTTGGTGAATCTTAAAAATTTGAAGGAAGATAGTTATAATTTTTCTTAAAATTTAATTGAATTTTGTTTTATGAAGTTTATAAATATATTAAAAGAGTGAAGAGTGAGTTCTATTGAATTTATAATTTTTATAGTTTAATGGTGTAAATAATATTTTACTATTAACAATATTTATATTTTTGGGGAATAATATTAACTGGCTTTTGAGTATTCAATTTATAAAATCTCTTTCTGAATATTAAACATAAAATATTGAATGAAGATTTCAATAAAATGAGTGTAGAACCATACTCTGAGACAAAATAGTAATTGTTAGAGGACACAATTATATTTTTGAAGGATTCTTTTCCATATTAGAATATTGTTATTAAAGATATACATTTTACTAAATTGAAACTTCAAATTCTTTCTAGATATAATAATTATATATATTTAATATAATTTATCATAAATTTAAAATTTCAATGTAATAAACTTAAGTAAACATCTTATTTTTTCAATAAATATATAATAAATAAAGGGACATAAATTTATGCCTGAAATATTAATATATTGGCTAATTATTATTAAATAAGCATTAAAATAAATTAAAAATAAAAATATATAGAGTATCTATTTTATATTAAATTTTTGACTCTCCTTTCGATTTATGTTTGATAGTGAAGAATATAGAATTCTTTTATGTCTTTAATTTAAGGGAAATTATTTTAGTATTTATCAATTAATTTAAAATATTATTTTTTAAAAAATTGATTTATAGGAATAAAGAAAATCAAATTAAGATTTGACTAAATTTTAATAATGATACGAATTCTAACTATTTATTTAACTTAGAAAAAATTAGACACGATTTGATTCAAATAATTCGCCAGAAATATTTTAGCTTAATTAAATATACTTAAAAATTACTTTATTTGAAGTAAATTATTATTGAATAAGTTAAATTATGTTGATTTGATTAATGTTTAAACTTTTACTTTAGCAATTCTTTTTTAAATTACATTAAATTTAATTCATTTATTTTATAAGACCATTAGTTAAAGCTCATTAATGCAGAAGCATGTGATAATAAGTTTGATCAAGAAATTTATAACAATTTAAAACAAATTATTGGCAAAGAACTTTCGAAATAACTTCCAATACACTTCTTCGTAATACATGAGTACTTTATGATAGAATATTAGAGACTTAAAACAAAAAGATTATTTACTAATAGAAAGCCACAGGACAAAAAAGAATTAGAGTGGTATTTAATATAAAATTACTTATAGTTATTTAAAGTAAAAGATTTATAGTACGATAACGATTTTTATCTTTTTTTGTATTTTAATCCAGTCTGGAATATAGATTATACATCAAAGTTTTTGGATATATAAGATCCAAAACTAGTCGCCGATTACTTTATAAGAATATTAGAGTTCTATCCACTTTACACAAAAGAAAGTGCCAAAAAATTTAATATTATTTCCAAAAAACTTGATTATGGCCATGCCTAGCAAATAATTGAAGAAATTCGCTCGATTATTTCAGATATGATTCCAGTAAATAAAGCGAAATGGAGATTTGTGCTTCACTTTTTATTCTATAAACATAATTTTTCATAAAATGGGAAAGAGTCTCATTATAGTTATAAATATTTTTTTATACTTCTTGAGAATTATTGAAGAACAAAGCTAGTACAACGATTTAACAATGGAAAAATTATCGTAAATATTTTTTAAAATCTTATTCAAAGCTGAAGACCAAATGATTGTCTAAGATTAATATCAAGCACTTCTAATTTATATGATACGCTGCTAAGATGAAATTTTTGAAGTTTTTTCAAGTTAAAACCCCTTAAACTCAGAATTGAATTCAAATTAATAACCTGATTTACATTAATCTATGAGCTTCAACAGCTCTGTATTTAATGATTTGAGAGATGTGGATAGTGAAAGTTAAACAATAGATTAGTTTAGTAATTATATCATGAACGAAAGAGATTTACCCAGTAATAACAGAGAAAGCTTACAGACTTTTAAGAGTGTGCAAATTATGTCAGTTGATACAGACGAAGTCGTGTCAAGAGCACATTCGGTTGGAGGGATTCAAGAACAGAACAGAAATAGAGTAATGAATTGTGATACTTATATTGAGTAGAGAAATAAAGTTAATTGTGACACATATATTGAGATGTGATTTATAAAATAATAATAAATATTAATCTTAATAAATTTATCGAATTTTTAAAAATAAATTAAACTAAGAAAATCAAGTGATAAAGTGAATTGATATTAAATCTTTAAATAATCATTTATTAATTAACTTTAAGAAAAATATACAGAGTTAAAATAATTTTGTTTGATATTTCATGTTTTAATTTAATATAACAATACATTTCTAAATTAATTGGGTAAATTAAATGAAAATAAATGAAATACTTAGTGTCTTATAATTCATTGCTCTTGTCAAATTTACATTTAAAAAAAAACATTAAATTTTAATTAAAGATGTTTTATTTTTACATTATTAGTTTTTTATTTATTTGTAATTTTACAAATTTATCTACTAATATCATGCTAAGAGCTAAAATAATTGCAAATACAATTATAAAATAAAATATTAAATTTTCCTACATTTAAAGCTCTTCATATTTATATTAGCTTAGCTTGATATTAGTAGATAAATTTGTAAAATTACAAATAAATAAACAAACTTATCCTGTAAAAATAATAGTATATTTATTTAAAATTTAATGTTTTTTGAAATTTATATTTGACAAGTTGTGATGGTTTTGGTTGCTCTTGATTCATTGGTTAGGTTATTAGAGACATGTTTAATGAGTTATAACAAGCGACTTTGATGTTTTAATGATTTTAAGAACACTCAAAAATATCCATTTACACTTTAATTTTTAAGATGGTAGTGGGTTAAATGATTGAATAGAAAGCTTGAAATTTTAATAATTGATTATCTTTCTAATGATATTTAATTAGTTGATCATAATTTATTTTTTTTAAAAAGCGAATTAAATTGAAATATATAATTTCTGATCTTTATTTCTTGTGAATTAATTTTATTCATTCAAAGCTTTTTAATTTTATTCTCGGTTGAAGTCTCTTAAAATATTAATCAAATTGGGTTTGACTTAAGCTCAAATTTACCTTGAGTGCCTTGTATATCCCAGAACCCTCTTACTACATTATTTTAGTCAATTGTTCCTTTGTACATCACGGTATGTTTTCCGTCATACTTCTTGACAAATCTGATTTTGTCTCCTTTCTGGAACCCATTGATAACAAACTCGCCGACCTCGTCGCTTCCATAACCTATCACCAACCCTTCAGCGATAGCTAACTAAGTGAATTTCATCTCTGTTTTTGTACCATCGGACTCATAATGACCAGTCCAAGTTTGGCCTTAGTTTGCTGCAAGAACTTAATCTGCCCAAACACAATACTTAGTGCAATCCAAACATGAATCAAAGCCGCAAACTTCACATCTATACTCCTATACACCAGTTGTTTAATAAAATTCGGTGATTCCTCCCAAACACTTGGTTGCAAAGTTGCTCATACTATCGCAGGCCCAACCGCTATCTCTAGCAATAGGACCACTTAAATTACACTTATGGTTTGTGACTTTTATGTCATGTTCGTTTAAATTAATTTTGTCAAAGGGTCTTGAGTACTTAATAAATGGTGTCAATGAGAATTTAAAGTCGCCAGTTACTTTCTTATCTGATTCAAGAGACCATTTCCCTGTGATTTTATTTAATTCCTCATTCATTCTTCCTCTATACAGTACCAAGACGTTGTGCTTGCCTTAATAGTTCTTTTTTATTGAGATGTCTCCTGTAATTTGATCGATCCCACCTGAAATAGTATATTCACCTACTTTGTCAGCTCCATATCCCCTTACGTGACGTTTCAAGAAAAGCAAGCACTGCAATTTCATTGATGTCTTTTTCTTATCTTCCTGATAATACCCTTGCCAGTGTTCTTTTAAGTTGCTAGGCTCACCTACTTTTTCAATACATTTATAGCAAAATACAATATCAGCCTCTTAACTGAAGTATCCTTTGATCATATACGAGTTGAATTTCTATCCGCAACCTGAGCCGCAACCTTCTTTTAGTGCAGTTTGACCATCACATGCCCAACCATCATTCCTAGTGCCTAATAAAAGCTCTTCTTCCAAGAATCTCAACTGCCTAGATTAGTTTAAGGTGTCCTACTTGAACATTGCCTCTGGATAGTAATTAGCCAAATTCTTTCTAGGGTTTTCAAGGTCTTAGCCTACTATTTGAGTTGAGCAACACAGTCCCATATATCTTTTTATTTTAATGAAATAAAATAATTAAAAAGGAAATACCATTGAATATTAGGAATATCACACTTTTTTCAAATTTCAATTCAATGCAAAATGTAGAATTACAATTAACTTTTTTTAATTTATTATGAAAGTTAATCTTGTTTAATTAGTTTCTTTTTGTAATTTTCTTTTTTAATAAATATATTATTTATTACGAGATCCTTTTTATAATAAATGTCAAATCAAAAAATATAAAATTAATAACAAATTTATTTTAATACTTTTATATAAGTATCATTTTAGTTAAATAGTGGATAAGGTAAAGTCATAATAAAAGTATTTTAATATTTTAGTTTTATGAATCCTCATTAAATAATTTGAGTTCTTTTGTATTAAATGATTTTTCCAATTAATTTATTTATATAACTTTTATAATTTATTTTATTATTAAATAAATTTCAGTAGTTGATACTCAGATTTATAAGTCTATCTATATACAAATAAATTAATAAAAAGAAAAAGAATTTAAAATATTATTGAAAGACTTAAGGATTGTTGTTCTAAGTGTTTTTATTAAAAATTATAAATGAATCTACTTTTAATTTCTAAGATATATTAGTTTTTTAATTTAATGGAGTAATCAAATCAAATGGCAAAACAGCATTATGAGCCAATAATGACAATAATAGAAGAAGATGAAAGTAGACTTGAAGAAGAGTTAAAGCTTTCAAATTTGACTATAGCTAGCGACTAAAATACTATTAATTAATAAGCAAACATAAGATTGTTGAGTTATTAGAAAGAAAAACAAAACTCTGGAGGAAAGTATCAATCGTCAGATATTAATGAAAACGAAAATAAGAACTCATCATTATTTATGGAAGCTTCTGTGGAATAAAACAGGTTTCTATATAGAAATATGAGCGAGAAGAGCAGATTTACTAAAACTGGGGATTCAGAGTTGAGAGGATCAGTTATCGAAAAATGCATTGAGAGCTATCAGTATTTAATTAAAAAAGGAATAATGACTAATCTGGGTAAGCAAACAATCTCGAATTGTATCTGAGTTATGAGATAAGATGCTCTCAAGCAAATTTCTCAAACTATTATACTTTGATGTTGTAATTCATTTGTCATTTATAGGACAGAATAAAGATGGAGTGTACTACTTAATTATATATGGAAGCGCGTATTGTTGAGTTCAAGATCCAGTTGATAAAATTCGAACTAGTGAAGCTTTTAGAACAATCGTTGTCACCATATCAGAAAAGTAATTTATTAAAAAATATATTAACTTTGCTAATTTCTAGAAACTTTTATTCATTAGTTTATCTACACTCTGGTCTTTCAGCTTATTAAAAGGGGGCTCTGAAAACTTTCAAAGATATGTACAAAGGCTTAGATTAATATCGTAAAGAAAAATTGGTTAGCATTCACGTCATATAGCCATCAAAATATCTGAAAATAAGAATACTTGTTGCTAATAAATGTGTAGATGAAACTGCTAAACAGGCTTTTAGGATACTTAAGCAATACAAGAAGTAAGAACATTTGTCATTAACTATCTCATAGAATTTGTGACTTTGTAGAATACTTGAGATTAAATGATAAAGACAGAACGATGTACATTAAATTTATCAAATCGCTGCCTCCTTAAATATCTGAAATTTTTTAATCAGAACTACGCCAGCAATAGAAAGATTTCCCTGAGTTGACTGAATTGACTATGTCAATTATATAACCATCGACTTAAGATACATTGATTGAGCCTCAATTTATTAAGAAATATGCTCAAGCAACTTTCCTCTAAAGTAATGATTCAGATTCACATTCCACTGTCGATGGAGATTCACAGAATTTAGCTGAAATAAATTCACATGATATTATTGGGAGAAATTTAAAGCATTTCTATCGTGAATAAATTTTAGAAGGGAATGAAGAAATCTAAAACCCATAGTAATGAATAAATACAAAACGTAAATGTGCCTAAGATTTTTCTTTAAATCTACGATTATTTCGATATAAATGAGTCAAGATTAAAAACTCGAGAAATCTTTAAGAAGCAAGATATTGAAAAGCTTCAATTAGTAGATAATTTAGAGCAGCATATTGCTCTAGGAGACTATAATTTCATCTTTACTATTGAAGATCCAACAATAGTTGGTTGCTTCTTTAAGAGCATTTTAAAATATATGGAGGAACCGCTTTGTACTAATAGAGGCTATAAAAAGTTCAAAAAGGTCTGTGAAAAGTTATACAGTGACCCTCCTGAAACTATACTCTCTTAAATACGCTCAATCATTTCAGAAATGCAACCAGTTTACTAAGAAACGTGGAAATTAATTTTACATTTCTTATTCTTACTATCTGAGCATCACTTGACCAACAAACTTACCATAAAAAGTATAGCCACTATCTTTTCAGATATACTGTTTAGACCAAGTGAATTCACTTCAAATGATATGATAATGTGGAGAATGTTCACTGACTTGCTTTGTTTAATGATAAGAGACAATCATAAGATATTCCAAGTACTGCCTTCGAATCATTAGGATGGAATTATTGAATCTATAATGAAAAATGATGATTTATTTACCATATTATATAGCACTGATCCATAACACATTTATATATTATAACAGTTAGAGAAGTATTTCAGTGGCAATTAGAACAGAGAGTGTGGTATCTATTGCAGATAAAACTGTGTAAATGATTTCAGTTGCGTCTGATGAATTAATTTCAGCTCATGCCTCACTCCTTGATAAACCAGATCACGAGTAAGAAATTTTAAAGTAAAATCAATCTGTTATTAATTAATAAAAACAAAGCAGTAACCTACAAATTTAGGATGTAAATTTATAAACAAATTGATGTATAAAATAAAGAGTATCAATATTTTTGAAATAATTTAAAATTTACAAGGATTAATTAATAGAAATATTAAAATTAAAAATATAATTAACAGTTACCTCATATAAAAAAAGTTAAATATCTGAAAATTTATGATTACTTTAAATATATGTTTCTCATTTTATAATACCATAGCAATTTAATATTACAATTGAAATACCAATATCGTTTCAATATATAAGTTATGATCTTGAGAAAAAATCTATACCGTAAATTATTTAAAATATATGTATATAATAAAACTTCCTAAACAATTTCAATTTTTACAATATATTTATTATCAATTATACTATTAATTTCAATTAATTTAATCTATCTTTCCTTCATCCAATACTATCTATCATTTGAATTAATATAATATTATTTATAATAGTTTGAATTTATATATAAATTTAATGGAAACTATCTACGAGTCTAGTAGATCCAATGCTACTTCAGCAAGTTCTTCATAAAAAAGAAGCAAATAAAACAGTGACACATAATCTTAATAACAACGGAGAAAAGCCCCAAAACCCTCTAAAATGAGGAGGGGCAAAAGGTTCCAAGAAGATGATGAAATTGATGAATAGTAGAATAAGAACTAGGAGTAAACTAATCATATTAAAAATTGTTGTAGATATAAGTAATAGTTTGAATAGTTTAGTTAGCATAGTTAATGTATGAGAAAATGGAGAAGATGTACGGGTCAGTCTATAATGATTTGCTGACATAGGAAGATGCAGTAAATCTGTAGAAAGCTTTGCAAGAAGCTGAGGAAAATGGAGAATCAGATGAAGAAATAGATATGGAATATTTGCAGTAGATGATTAGACAATAAAGCGGTCTGATTGATATTATTGTTCGCTTTAAAACTATCATTAATATTCAAGGAAATTGTTTTATTAATTTTGTGTTCATTAATAATGAAGATATGGATGACGTGGAAGATATAGAAGGGACAACTAAAGCATTATAAGGCATGATGATGAACAGAGATGAAGTAGATCAATTTATAGAGGAAGCAGAATATATCATTGATGAAATTCAAAAAGCAGAAGACAAACTATTTAGGCTCTAACTTGGTCTGTAAGTTACATTATTAAATATTAATGTCCTTATTTGGTGAGTGTAGAGTTAAACAAATTAAGTGCTAGTATTGCGAATACAAGGGTCCATCAATTATTGAGGAGAGAAATAGCACTTTTGCGTTTTTACTTGCGATAATTATTATAATTTTAATGGGATGGTTTGGAGTGCTGCTTACTCCATTTTGCTTTGGAATAATGAGATAATAGATACATAGATGCTCTAAATGTCTTAATGCTGTCAAGGAGAAATCTTTGTTCAGTTCTCTTGAAGACAATGTAAAATCAATTAACCCTTAGTTTTTAATCCTATTTTTTCTTAGATTCTGTCACTTTAGATAGGTAAATTTGGTATTATCATCAAACGTAGAACCCTCGCTAAGACTTTGCTATTCCTGGTGATGTCCTTCGTAGCTTTTTACCTGTTTAAGTTTAACTTCTTAAACCATGATAGAATATTCAACAATTACAAGGTTGACACTACAATTTCATGGAATTCATTCTTAACTGACTGTGGTAAGCAGCTGCCTATAGAATAGGCTAGGGAGCACTTCTTTAGAAGATATAAAAGTAAACATGTCCAGTGGTATGGGTATGTTATGAGAGTGGATGCTAATGAGTAGTCTGAACTTCACTTCGCTAAGATCTTGATTCAAATGGATCCCAGGGACACACATCCTTAAAAAATAGTGTGGAGTATCTAGTTTTAAAATAGTATTTTCTATCTATTATTATTCTATTATGATCCATAGGAAGAGGGATTTGGTGAGAGAGAACCAGATATAATACTAGCCTTTGATGAGAAGGGTTTCGAAAGAAATCAAGCTGTTTTGGAAGAATTGAGACGCGGAGATTATATACTGTTTAATGCTACTATCACATAATTGGGAGTAAGACATGACCATAGTCCTGGTGGATAGGTACATGGGGATCTAAGTAAATATAACAGTAATGATGAAGAGATGTCGCATCACATGCATGCAATATACTAAAATCATTAAAATCTCAAGTATATCAACAATTGAGTTTATTTGCACTTGATACTAAATCTAATAGATTAAATGAATGGGAGTAAAGAAGATCAGACATGCAGCTAATGTTATAATAGAACCACATTATCACTGGGATGGCAGGTTTCAATTCAACTAAGACATGTAGAATAAAGACTTTGATGTTGATAGTCAATAATATGGTGATAGATTACAGTCTGCCGATCAACCAGGGCATCATCATCACTGAGCTATAAGTTTGTTAAAATACACATTAATTTAATAATTTTCACGATTTTTAATTTTAACAAGGAATGTTAAAAATTAATATTCTCAAATATGTTATTATAATAATTATTATTTCATTAATATTAATAATAATACAAATTAATGCATTTCAAATAATGAAATCTGATCATAAAACCTACAACAAGAATACAACTTAATCAAAGGTACTAATTCAATTGTATTTAGATATGACTTATAGAGATTGTTTGCTTTTGCATTTCCACTATTTGTGCTTGGCTTGTTCAACAACACTGGATATGTGATGGTGAGCACAGCTGCATCAGACCTATCTAATACTTTCAATCAGCAATCGCTGATGCCCATGTTTTAATTGTAAGAGTTTAATTGGCATCATCTGATGAATTCAATCAACAACCTTAAATAACCCAAAATCTTTTACTTATAGATCTTTGATAGTCTTCAGTGGATTAACTAGATTAGTTAATGCAAAGTACTTAGTGAAGACAACTCACAAACATAGAATGATTATTAATAGTTGTCTTATGCTAAGTGGCTTCATCCTGATAACTCTTGCTTGTTTCAATGATTCAAATTAACTTGCATTTTATGTTGCTTTGATATCCTCGTTGCTTTTAGGTGTGAGTAGCGCTCTTGGTGAATCGACTATTTTAGGATTCTGTTAATATCTGCCTGATAAATAAATGGTGGGAGCATTTAGTTCTGGAACTGGTTTTGCTGGAATATTTGGAGCTGGATTTATTCTAAGTATGAAGTTTATGGGCATGAGCAATTACCAAAAAGGTATTTGATTGATGTATTTTTATGCAAGCATTTAATTGAATGCTTAGATATTCCTCTCAATAATCCCATCAGCACTTGTCTACTATCTCTGTTTTTACAAATTAAATTCCTCTATTAACAAATTACCAAGCATTTTGAGAGCAACTCACGGGACAAGAAAGTCTTCTCATGAATACTAGCTACAAGATTTCCTACTCACTCAAAACTAAAACAGTGTTTAACATTCGATTGATAGACAGCAGCATGATATAATGCTTAACAAAACCTTAAATACACATGAATTTAAGAAAATTTTAAGCAAAGTAGGCTACTTCATTATTAACTTAATGCTGGTTTATTTCTTAGAATATACCATTCTGACTAGCTTTTGTGATAAAATTTCAAGACAAATGTTAGCTGAACACAATGATAAATAAATTGGTTAACCTGTGAACAGTCCTAATAATGATAATTATTTGTATGTCAATGGTTATGCAATAATGGCATTTAGCTATTAAATCGGTGTATTTATCTCAAGAAGTTCATTATCACTAATAAAGATACAGAAAGTTCATTTAATAACTACTCTATAATTTGTGAATTTCGTGGTGATGCTTTTGGTTTCATTGGGCGGATGGAGATTATTAGGTGAGAGTTATTTAGTACTTATCTTTATAATGATTTGGGTTGGATTAATGGGAGGAGCCTCCTATGTTAATGTTATGTATTGGATATTATAAAGTGGCAATACAAGTAATGATAATACGACTATTAGTGAAATGAGCGATAATGAAAATCAAGGAGATACTATGAATGGTTTAGCTGAGAATGAAAAGGAACTGGCTTTGACTATATGTACTGCAGCTAATGATATTGGCATACTAAGTGCTTCTTTGCTATCTTTAGCTTTGAATTTCGTCTATTGATATAATTTATTATTATTTACTTAAATTCTATGATTAAATTAAGTTAAAATTAATGTTAGATTTTAAAAAATCATCTCAATAAAAATATTAAAAAATTTCTTAGGCTCCAGGAAGATTAATTATATTAAAAGCATCGAATAATTTAGTTTCATTTTTTAATTATATTATTATTTTGAGAAAAAAATAATGAAAAATTGAAAAGAATTAACTTTTTGAAATCATACTAAGAATGAAATTCTATTTAGAGAGTATATTTCAAAATATTTTGTAAGTGGAAAGCCCTAATTGCCATTTCTATTAAATCGAACCAAATTAAAATAGTAAAAAATAGAGTTTTTCAGGTCTAAAAACTATCTTATTTATTATCACAAAAAATAATAAAATTCCCTTCAGATTTGTAATACATTAAGACCTTTATCGAGTAGTCCTATATTTAATTTAGAGATATTTTATAGGTATAATTATAATAATTGGAGCGATTAAGTTGTGATCTTTAATTATTGTTGGAATAAATTTGATTTGGGAAATGAAATTAAAATTAAATAATTATATAATTAAATTTTTGGCAGTTACTTTCTGGAACCAAGGTATTATGATACTTGATTGATTGAGAATTCATAATCAGCTGGACTTTACTATTGGTGGTACTCCTCTATCGCATACCTGTAGCGAGATAACTCAACTTTAATTTTGGCATCAAATTCAACTAAACAAATCACCAAAAATTAAAGTTGAGTTATCTCGCTCCAGGGATGCGATAGAGGTTGTACCACCAATAGTAAAGTCCAGCTGATTATGAATTCTCAATCAATCAAGTATCATAATACCTTGGTTCCAGAAAGTAACTGCCAAAAATTCAATTATATAATTATTTAATTTTAATTTCATTTCCCAAATCAAATTTATTCCTATAATAATAGATCATTTTTCCTAAAAATCAATATTTTTTATTATTGTACTACATCTCTGCATACATACTATATTGTTTAATAAAGTATTTTATATTTTGCTTTAACTAAAATATTTTATAATTATGAGAATTATTTATGATTTTATTCATATTTAATATTTGATTAAAATCGTGAAATATTTTATTTTATAATATAAATTAATATCTCATAATTAGAGATTGTTGAATCTTTGAATTTAAATTAAAAAATATTATTAATACAACAATAAGAATTAGAGAAGAAAACTAAAATGTCTAAATAAGAGGATCATTACTAAATTCAGATGGTTGAAGCACCCCTTATAGATCATGTAAAAATTAAGTTTTATATTTCCAATTATTATAATTTAAATTTAGTATTAAATTCTATAAGTCTTAATACGAACAAGAATTAATTGATGAAGAACACAAGAAAATTATGAGAAATGAGATAGGCAGTTTATATAATCAAAGGCCTAAAACCCCTTCATGAGTTTAAATGTATTTTTTATTAGAATGGGTAATTTTTGGAGTTTAGGTGGGTAATTGTAATTTGTTTCAAAGTTTTTTGTTTTTATGTCTGTTATTCTGTTTACTTCAATCGTGTACTGCTCTGAATTCTTAATAATCATTCTTTATGAAAATATATATATGATCTTCATTTGTTCAAATATTTTGTATATTTTTATCAAAGGGATTATATTTCTATAATTTATTTAAATTGAAGTCCTTAATTTTTAAAATTTCCTCATAGTATTTATTTAAATGAGACGCTTCAAGTTAAATAAATCTTTATTTTATTTAGAGTGTGACTAACTTTAAATTTAGGTGCTTTTAATATGGTTTTTAATGTCTCCTAATTTATCATGATTTATTTATTGATTATTGTGTGATATAATCTTACTGTAAAAAGTTTAAATCATTATCTAAAGTTTGATTAAAAATTTAATATCATTAAACATAATAGAAAATTTAATTGACCAGTCTAAAAGATATCTATATTTAATATTTTATTTATCTACTAGTGATTTTGGAAATAGAATATTTTTAAGTTCTAAACACAGTTTTGTTCAATTTAATTCAAAGAAATGAGATAAATAAATTAATTATTTTCTTAAAAATATATCAAATATTTTTAATGTTAATTTTAATTATAATTTAAATTATTATTACTGTTTGTAATAAATTCTTAAAAAATATTGTCATAGTATAAAGTAAAAGAATATAATAATTAAACTAATATTTTCAGTTGCTTATTCTAAAATATCATAAAACTATCAATAAATGAAATTTTAAGTTTCTCAAAATGATTGTTTATGTTAAATTCATATCCATTAAACTATAAAGTATATGCAAAAAGGTTCTCCTAAAAAATTCATAATTTTATTAAAACCAGCATAATATAGTAGCTTTATAACCTTAATAAACTTTAACCCCAAAAGTTACCCATATCAATAAAAATAAATTTAAAACTCAATAAGGGGTTTTAGGGATTTCGAAAGGTGAGACAAACTTGAATGGACAAAGACACGGTAAAGGTAGACTTACGAACATAGATGTAAGTTATTACGAAGGATCTTGGGCTAATGGTAAAAAGGAAGGTTAAGGAATTGAAGTAACTAGTAAAGGTGTAACATACGAGGGTAATTGGTCTAATAACATGAAAAACGGAGAGGGTGTTTTGACTCTACCAAGTCGAACTAAAATTCATACTACCTGGAAAAACAATAAGAAAAACGGAACAGGATTTGCTATCACGAAGACTGGTATAAAAAAGAAGGTTGAATTCTTTGAAGATAATATTGTAAAGAAGTCAGACTAAAACCCAGATTGTTATAATTGGGCGCCAATTAGTTTAATTCTTGCATTTAGCATAATTTACCTTGAATACTATTATTAAATTAGAAAGTTAATTGCTAGGTGGTACCAACCACTTGGGACTTTCTGATAGAGCTTTCTACTACACTAAGGCCTACCGAGGGCAGGTAGGGGGTTGCTGGGCGCAACGCATGAGGGACCAGTCGGCGGGGTTCAATCTGTCAGCGTACACTCCTCGAGTGAGCTGGATCCTAAGATTTCCCTGCATTAGATGAGTCTACTGGCTTGAGTTCAGTTTCCTAGGTAATAGGGAGCAGGATGAAGGTACGCTCTGCCTTCAAAAATGAGAAGACGAAAACCATTGAAGCCAACGATAAGGATTTTTCTCCCACACCGGGTTAGGGTGCTGAAGCTACCACAGCGAAAGGATAGGGATTATGTTTCCCAGCAGCGGTGGGACCGGTAAGCGTTTTTCTCCATCTTCTGTCACTCTGGTAGGATCCTACGAGCTCTGTCCTCCATGGTGAAAACCCGGTTGACATCTTGATTTAGGGTGAGGACTAGGTGATAGCAAGAATGGTTTTTTCGGAGTTTTCTACTTCACGACTGCCATGTCACGGAATTTGCCACGTCAACTCATTCAGATACGTCTACGTCACGACTAAGATTGATGGTTTGATTTTAGTATTAAACAGTGATATGTTAAATTTATTTGATTTTAATCATTAAACACATTAAACACCTTGGATACTAAAACAGATTTGGTAATTATAATGAAAGGTCAAAGCTTAACTGATAAATTTTATTCGTAATTCTTTGCGTAATTTACATTGTTGAGGGTGTATGTTGCAAAACCTACAAATTTATCAAGGCTATTGTTAAAAGTTAAACTGTTTCTTAACACATCACTGAATAGAAATCTAGGCCTCCAAAAATCATGTTCTCCCTTTTAAACTAACATTATCAATGGCGTGGAGGTAGCAGATATGATCTAGTAACATCTAGTAGGTTTTTTTAAGAGCTCAAATATGAAGAACACTTAGACAAGTCACCTGATATTAGTATTATATCAGAATTGAAAACTCATAAATTAATCTGATTAGACTTTGAATTAAATAAACTCATAAAATTTAGGCTTCATTATAATACTATTTGTATATCAAAGAGTTTATTAGCTACAGTGCTATAGCCAGTTAATCTAAAGATAAATAAGTAAAAGAATTTAAATTAAAAAACATGAGAGATAGTTTTTCTGAATTTAATATACGAAATTCTATTGAGGGTTTCAAAGATTCCATGCTGGCACATTATGGTAGTAGTCATTAAAAAATTTGTTTAAAATATTTCATTATTTTTTATTTAATGAGTGGTCTCCCTTGGTACTCTAATACCAAGATATACTGGCTATTCCATTTACTCTTTCTAGGATGGCTATTTAGAATAATTTTTGTAAGAAAGACAATAAGAGTTTCATATAAATTTGAAAAATATATTGTAAAGTGAGCTGCTTAGATAATATTTCAACTTTAAGTTTCATAGCTAATAATAATACAACAAGAATAGACAGATAATATTTGTATTTTTCATATTAAAAGATATTAATTATAACTAATATACTTACAGAATTTTCTTCAATCAAACTTATTTATTTAATTTACTAAAATATTATTCAGAATAAGTTATACAAGTGAATTTAATTATAAATTCATGATTTTTATTTGTATTAATTTTTCAGTTTATTTATATGTTCACATTAGGTTTTTACTCATTATTTGTTTGCTGCCACTAAAGTTCAAATTTGAGTAAAATAATTTAGCATATTTATCTTATAATTATATAGAATATCTCATTAAAATTTGAATGGTTCTTCTCAATAGTTTTATTCATTTAAATGTATTATTTAAGGATAATAATGAATAAATCAAATAATGTTAGTGATTTTTAATTGAAAATATAAATGGTAAATTTTAGAATATTAATTGGCAATTATTTTATTATATAAGTGATTTAATCAAATTTAAAAAGAGTATCAAGAATAATTATACAATTTGCTAATGAAGGAGAGATAAGGATTTCCCATTAGTTTTAAAATTTAATTTCTTAATTGCAATATTTAAGTGAAGTTGATAATTTAGCTTTTTATAAAGATAAAATCTTTCTATTTTTCCTCGAAGCCATCTAGATGATAATATTTATATAATTATTTTGAATTACTAATGTATGATTAAATTATCTACATCTTGTTTGATTAATCAAATATCAATTATAAATATTTATAATAATTTATAAATTAAATTAAATCAATCATTTTCTCTATTCTCTTCATCATTTATATCAAAATCAATATCCTCACTGTTAATCCTGGATCTATCAATTTACTCTCTTCCCAATTATTGTCTCTCTTTCTTGCTCCTGCTCTCTATTTGTCTCTCCTTTTCCTTTAACTCTTCTTCCTGCATTCTCTTGGTTGCCATCTTTCTTAACTTGGGAAGCTTCCACTCACTGAGAGTTTTATCATAAATTTCATTGGATATTATGCGACTCATCACGTTTTTCCTCACTTTTATGAATTAATCCTTCAAGTGGGGGTTTGCAATGGTGTCTGGTACTTTATCTAACTGTGATTCGTTTTGCTTCAAGATTTGATTTAGGGCTTGCTGTCGGTCTAAGAATCATCAATAAACATAATGGAGTTATCATTTCAGATAATATATAAAGGGGTTGAGTATAATTTATGATAAGAAAAGTAATGATTTGTATATATAATTGAGAATAGCTAGTGTTTTTATTGTTTCAAAAGCTAGTAAGCTTGTCTATTGAGCTGTGTATTTGTGTTACTATAATGATTTGAAATAAAGGAATTATTTAGTTTATTTCTGCTTCCCAATAAAACTAAATTATTAACTGTTAAATATTATTATCATTAAAATTAGAAGTTTATGTTCTTCATCGTATTTTGATAGGCCGTAGGTGTTTAATTCAACTCAGCCAAACCTTAATAGCTTTTGTCCCAAAAAAAATATATTATGTTTCTTATACTTAACTTTAAAATTGATGATGAATAGAAAGTAATTAATTGACTATATATAATCTTTTATAAAAGTAAAGACTTAGGAACTGTCGAATCTAAATTTGAATTAGGCTCATTTAATTATTTTTATCTCCCTATGAATCATAATATATTTAAAATTATAATAGATATATAAATCTTAAACCTAATAAGAAACCAAAATATGTCTAAGCAAAAGGAATACTATGATTTGGAGATGGCTGATGCTCCTCTTAAGGATGACGCCAAAGTCAGAGGAAATGAGACTAAGTCAAATATGTTAAATATTTTATTACTATATTTTGAAGTCTTACAACGAGCCAGCACCAACTATAGGCTACGAATTTGTCCCTCCTGAAGGAACCCAGCCTCAACCAATCTTAATGCAAAAGCTTAACGCTGGGATCATGAAGATGATCAACGAGTCTGGAAGTTAGTATAATGGTGAAACCAACTCAAATGGACAGAGACACGGTAAAGGTAGACTTACCTACATAGATGGTAGCTTCTATGAAGGCAACTGGGTCAACGGAAAGAAAGAAGGATTTGGTCTTTCAAAGTCCAGAGATGGTATTTAGTACGAAGGAAACTGGCTCAATGACATGAAAAACGGAGAGGGTGTGCTTACATTACCTAGTGGAGCTAAAATCCAAACAACCTGGAAAGATGATAAGAAAAACGGAAGAGGCTATGCAACTAATGAAAAGGGTGTTAGAGGTGATGTCGAATTCTTTGAAGATATCCTTGTTAGCAAGTCAGACCAAAATCCTGACTGCTATAATTGGGCGCCTTTAAATATTATTCTTGCCTTGTGCGTCTTTGGCTTAGCATATTATATCAAAAATGGTAATTACAAGGATAAAAATAGAGTAGGCCTGTGGATATTATTGATACTTCTGTACATTGCTTATGTAGTTGAAGGTGCAATGTGTAGAACTTACAGATTCATTACAACCATTATTCAAAGCTAAAAAGCTTCAGAACTCATAGCTGATTAAAAGTCAAAAGCTCCAAAAGTCACATTCTGGCTTTCAAATTATCACTATGAATGGCGCCACAGAAGTGGCAAGCATAGATATGAGAGAGTGACATCTAGCTCTTTCTAGAGAGAATTAAGGTTTGCTGAATATTTCGACAAGTCCCCTGACTCCAATTCTATTTCTCACATGAAAAACCACAACCTAACAAGATTAGACTTTGGATTGAATAAACTCAACTTTAGTTTTATAAATTTTAAATATTGTTTTGTAAGGGTTTGTTGATTACAGCGCTCAAGCCAGCTAATCAAGAGCTTGCCAAGAGCACGACTTTAAATAAGAAAAAATTAACGATACTCATTACGATTTCGATGTAAGAAATAGTATTGATGGTTTCGAAGAATCATTGCTTGTTCACAACAATATCAACGGTAGTAAAAACTTTATATTTTGTTGATAAGAAAATCTTATTTTTTGGAATTTATTGAGTGGACTCCCTTGGTATACCAACACCACAATCTACTGGATATTCCATTTACTATTCTTAGGATGGTTATTTAGAATCATTTTTGTGTGTAACTCAATGAGAGTTTCATTCAATTTTGAAAAGTTCATTCTTAAGTGAGCTGCTTGAATAACATTTCAAAATTTCAAAGATTATTTAAGTTACAAAAAAGCACTTTTCTAAAATTTATTCATACTTTTTCAAACTAATTGCTCATTACAATTTTAGAAATCTAAATTTTCCCAATTAGATATTTAGTAAATATAATAAGCTTTTGTCAAGAGAATTTTACCTCTTATTTGTTAATCGCTATACAAAAGAAATTCTTTAGTCATTATCTTAAAAATCATAAAATTAACTTACCAATTGTATAGGCGAATCTAAATTCACAGATTAATTATTCCCACCCCTATTAAACTAATTGTTGACATATTTCACTGTAGGTGTAATACTGAATTAATTCAATCAATCCCCTCCTCCTTAATTGTATTACTTCCCCTTTAAATCACTTTAATTTCCACTTAAAATTGAATTATGTTTGTACATTCCTTAGTTCCTACTATTACTGAAATCAATCTAGTGTGCTATGTTATTTCTCGTGGTGAGTGTTTATTAATGTTTACCACTCATGCCAAAAGCATAAGACCTGTTTCTCTGATGCATGCTTATTTTTATCTTTCTCTCTGTGGATCACTCCACTTCATCTAATTAATTACTTATTTCCTTTAGGAATGGACTCTATGCATGTAAATTGTGATTATTTAGAACGCTTAATGAAAAGTAAGGAGATGAAATAATGTGATAATATACTAACAATCTATTTGAATTCATATAGCTTTTTGAAAGTGGCATTAATCTCGGGTAGTTCTAACTTTTTTAACTTGTCCATTTCAGAAAGTCAATCAAAATATCCTAATAATATAATTTAATATTATTCTGATTATTACATGCAATAGAATATTTACCGATTTATTCAGCATATTAGTATGACAAATCCAATGAAGTTATAAATAATTTGAAGTGTATTTAGTCCAAAAAGTAATCATAAGTTATAAACTAATGATAAAGTATAAATCTATTTAAAGTCCAGTAGTATTCGTGGTCTTTTATAACAATTTCTTGTTTTATATATAAATAGTGTTCATCTTGGCTATTTATATCTTTACATGGTTCAGAGATGCATCTTTTGTTCTCTGAGCATTTGATCTTCAATCAGATCGTTGATCACTTCATCGTCATCACTATCCTCCTCATAATCTTCATCTTCCTCATTTCCATCACTTAAAACTTCAATTTGAGCTACCTTCTTAATGCTTTGTCTTCTCTCTTAGAATTCAATCTGCCCTTGGATGTATTCATCAACATCTCTATCGATTGATTCCTTGACTTCCTCCTCCTCTGTAACAAACTTCTACTCGAAGGATCTCTTGAAGTTGAATTGCTCTCTGATTTCCTGCTCAATTTTTGAGATAATTTCATCTACTATGGCTTGACTTGCCTCATTCAACATCTTTTCCCTCTCTTCTTCTTCGTTCAAATCACTTTGATTTAGTGTATTATTCTTTTATTCTTAATCAAAGACATATTGATTCTATCTGGTGTATAGGGGGAAGGTGATGTCCTGCTGAGATTCATCCAATTTGCCAACAATTATGTGCAGGTTTTCTGGTCTATTTCTTTCTTTTTCGAGCTTTCTCTCTTCTTGATATTGGTTTAAGAGTTCTTCAATGCTTTTGGGGAGCTTCTTCACATTACTTATATAAGAATTATAATAATGGGCAGATTTTTTACTTAAATTAGATTCATCTCTAGCAATATTATCGTTTATTATCTGTCTCTCTTCTTCTGGATTTACTTCTTAGAGGTTGGATTCATCTTCATCATCAGAGAGAATCTCTTAAGCTATAGGTCTCATGTGCTATTCCATTCTTTGTCTGAGATGATTTTGTTACTGAAAGAGATAGTCAAAGTGTTGTTGTTCTTGTTATACATAGGTGTTAATGTAATCATCTTCAACTTCTTCTTCGTCTCCTTCCTCCTCATCGATTTAATTATGTTAGTAATCGTATTCAATTTAAGAGTCTTCTCTATATTTCTTGCATTCTTTAATGCTATCATAGTCACAGATGTCGTTATCAGTTACACTCTTGAAACCCTCATCAGAATCTTCCTCATTATCGTTTTCTCCAACATCTTCATAGTCTTGTTCTTCCTCGCTGGAATCATCTTCTTCGTCTTAGTACTCATCAGAATCACTTTCATCTTCCTCGTCTTCATCATCAGAGTAGTCCACATTGTTTTTCTTAGAGATTTCTTCTTCGTCTTCTGAGGAATCATGCTCGAAGTCTGGATTTTCGTCATCTCCCTCTTCTTCTTGATCGAGTCTATCCTCGTATTGCTCTAATTTCATATTATAGAACTCTTTTTAGATCTTCTCAATATACTCTAATATTCTTTGGTTTTCATATTCTATGTCTGAACCTCTGAGATGCTCTTCTAGTTAAGCTAAGCCAAAGAGAATTAAGATAAATAAAATTAAAAATAGATGATTTAAGAATAAGAATCAATTGTTCCAATACTATAAACAAAATAAAATTTCTGAAAGTACATGAATATGCATAGATTTATAATTCATAAAATTTCCTTCATAGTTATTATCATGTCTGATAGAATTTGGATTTATTATGTTATCTTTTATGACCCATAGTAGTTATAACACTTTTTAATAAATATGATGCCTTAAAAAGATTTTAAATTAAACATAATTATCTCAACGAAATCGAGAGTTGCCAAAATTTCTTAAAAATATATTATTTTTAGTTAAGAAATTAATTCATTATAAGCATCTATTTTTCAAATTATTTTCGTTGAATGTCATAATTCTTTTATGATTCTTTCATGTCCACACTTTTACCTTCGTACTTGACAATTTGGTATTTATTATAGCAATTGTAGCTATACTCTGGGAAAGTCAGTAAAGTGGAGATGGAACTGTCCTCCTTAAACTTATTAATTGAGTCTCCCAGTTCATCAATCACTCTGATCTGGTACTCCTACTCCTGCCACCAGTTGTGCTACTGGATTTATTGTTGTTTGATGTTGTGAATTTGATCTTTGAATTCAAGTTAAGTTCTCAAATCTTCGATCAATGATTTGAGTTGCCTGTTTTCTACAAGTAATTCGGCGTTCTTTTCTTTGGTTTACTCCAAATCTAATTCTAGTTCACTTAATTGGTCTCTTCTAAGTTCCTCGTCAATGTCAATCATTTCATGGTCATTCTCAAGTTCTTGCTCTTCAATGTCTTAGTAGATTTTCTCTTCGTTTTCTTAGAGCTCAGTTTACTATTCTTTCAGCTGTTTTAAGTAAATGTCTTTCTCTTTGTCCCAACCATCAGTTTAATAATACAAAAAATACAAATTAAAATCCGACAAAATTAATTGAAAATTTTTAACATAAATAAGGGGGTTCCAGGGCATAAGAACATATAAAACAATCAAATATAAATTACAAATCATAGGAATATCCTAAGTCCCTCGCATAAATATAGTCCTATGAAGGATGCTATTATTAGAACGCCAAAGTGAGCTCCTCAATTTACTTATCTTTTTGTAACAATTTACTCTCCACTTACTCATAGTATTGCTTATACTCTTGTCTCTCTATTTCAATCAAATTTTCGAGCTACTCTATAGTTTACTTGAGTATCTCGATGTGCTTGACTAGGCGCTGTTCATTAGTTTCGTTAAGTTGCACTTGATAATTAATTTAATCAAGTTCCAGTTGTAACTCTGCAATTTACTCATAGACTCCGCCATCGATACTACTACTGTCACTTTTACTAACACTTTCATTCTCTGGATCGTAATCTTTGTGGGGCGGCTGTTGAATCTCCTCAATTTAAGAATCGGGTGATTTGTCGTTGAATTGTTGAGAATCAGGATCATTCTCCTATATTGAAGAATCTGTTTAAGTTTGGGTACACAGCTGTTAAAGCTATGATTTCTTGAATCTGACCTCAGCCAATTCGTTTTACAGAGACTTAATCGATTGAATAAATTAATGTTTAAAGCCTGCAATATGCCTAATCACAACGTAATTATACATACCCCAAAACCCCTTAATGCAATTAATTTGACTTAATGTGCTTTTCTTATTATTCTAACATCTACCGCATTTGCGAGTAGGATTCAATTATCACTTGATCTTCAAAGGTTGTGGGAGAGAGATCTTCGAGCAGATCCTCGTTACTATTGCCGCCAATTGTAGGAGCTTACTTGTTTCCACCAAACATGAGAATTAATTTTGTAATAAGTATTAACAATATGCACTTAATATAAAGCAAAGCCTTGAATCATAGTTATTCAAATTTATTACTCACCAATTTACTACAATCATTTTTGTAAAACATCTATCGAGTAAAATTGCATAAATTAAAGTTAAAGAATAATGAAATATCTAACATTTAGGCTCTTTGGAGGATTATAACTTTCACCCTTAAAGTTATTCGCTATAAAGTAGTACTTAACAGAAAGCAAGTCCCCACTGAATTATAGCGTTAATATAGAATATTAATGTCATCAGTAGTTCAATATTACAGAATATACCATGACATATCATCATAAAGAAACCCCACAGCATTAAAATTAAATAGATTTTCGCCAATACTTTATCATATTTTGCTGTTAGAGAAAATATTAAGAAGCAAATAGCGCTTATCAAATGAAAGCTGTTGCCGTATAAGTGAAACTAGATCAATATGTTTTAACTCTGAAATCTGAACCCCCCCTGTTCGTTTTAATACTATATGAATTATTATAAAATCTTTTGGATAAAAATAGATAGTTGCTATAGTACCTTTTTTATTGTAATTTATTTGAGCTTCAATGAGTGTTAAAAAAACTCTATCTTAAAATGACTTTATAATATCTTCCTAAAATAAATCAATTCAATTGAATTTAAAACTATAAAGAACATTAAATACAGATGTTAGATTTAATCTTTCGATTCTCTTTTTGATCTTTAGTTTTTATTGGCTAATAAATTATCTACAAACAAAAAAATCCCTTAATCTCCGTACTTATCTTCTAATTATTATTGGAACTTTATGTATTATTCAGTCTTTATTGATCGAGGGTAAATAACATAAGTCTCGATAATTATATCTTCATCTATTCCACTAATTATAGCATGAGTGTCAAACCTTTTAAACTTTAAGCTATAAACTTCTATGTAACTGTTCCTTTTGTACCAATATCTTGAAATGAAAGTAAATGAACTAAAATACAGCTTCAACAGAGAGAATGAACTTAATATTATGTTGCTCTTCTCATTTAATTTGATTATATATTTTTAATTATACTTTCAAAATGGAACGTTGCGATGGACTGTCTCGTAATATATTCCATTGTTTTTATAATTTTAACTATAGATTAAGAAGAGATTTGAAAAATTGTAGCTTTTTGTGTGAGAGAGAAATGAGCCCAGTATTTAAGTTTCTTATCATTTATAAAATAATCGATATGATTTTGAAAAAATATTAAAGGTATTTAGACTTACAAGAAAGTTAATATCTTTTCAGATTCAATGCTAATAGACAGTGATACCTAACAGTAGCAAGTTATTTATGGAGCAGCCTTGTTATATATGTATAATTAAGTGTAGTTTTGAGTTGATCAATAAATTCATCACTTCCACAATTAAAAATATAAGTCTATAGACACACTATCATGAACAAACCCTAAACCTTTCAAAATCTCGCTTGAATTATTAATATTTTAACATTAATCTCATAAAAAAAACCTGCCTAGGGCTTAATAATCTACTTTTATCAATCAAACATTCAATCAAACAACTTCAGGGGTTTTGGGGTTTTGAGTACATGAAAATATAAACTTACGTTCTCTATTAGGTAATTATTTAAAGGCGTAGATTATTTGACGCACATAGAACCTATTAATATCCTCAAACTTAGAAAATTTATTAAAAATATAGCACTTAAAAACGACCTCAAGTAGTTTATAATCAGATAAAATTAAAAATATTTTTGGGGAGTTTCCTTCAGTATTTATGAAAAATAATTTTTAGGAGGTTTCCTGCACTTAATTTTTTAATAATATTTGTTTAAAATTAATTTTAAGAACTACTATCAACCAACTTCCATACTATTATCATTATTATAATTTTAATTAATTTAGTAATCAATTTGTCAATATCTCTATTAGTGTGATTCTAAGCACTATCACGTTTGTTCTGAATACCAGTTCATCTAAGAACTCTAATCCTTGCTAGGCTGGAATTGATGCACTTTATATATTTCTTAAGTATTCGAGATGATTTCAATTGTTCTCATTAGTTGTTTTCTTAACTCCAAGTACTACTCTTCCTATCATACCTCAATATACTCTTTATATTTAATGTGTTAAAAAAATATACAATTTTAAAATTCATGCAAAATTTAATAATTTTACATTATATAAAAAGTGTAGCAAACTTCCCGAGAGCAGGAAACTCCCCAAATACATTTTTTCAGATAGAAAATAGGTGAGTTGAACTTTTCTAATATTTAGTAAATTTAAGAATTTTCACTGGCGAAATAATAAATTAAAAATAAAAATTTAGATATTTTTAATTCAAATAATGGCCATAAAAAAGGAGTGGGGTTCAGCTTTTTACTTTCAGATTTTATCCATATGTAAGCTTAGGAAGCAAATGCATACAAAGCTTTATCATCAGATTGTAAAGGAATTAACTAAAACTTAAATTTTAAAGGGTTTTATTAAGAAATAGGTTGGGATTCAATTTATTAATTAAATATTAATAAATTAAGAAAATTTAGTAATAACTTTAAAAATTGGTAAAATGTTAAATTTTTTCAAATAGTAAAATCAATAAAATAGAGAAAAACAGTTAAGTTTGCGATAGAACATTTAATTCCAGAGAT
>ARYC01002332.1:0-80739 GCA_000711775.1 Oxytricha trifallax
CAAAAATTCAATGAAGTATAGTTTAATTTGTAAGAGAAATAAGAATCAACTGAAATGGGCATTACCGATAATATAGAGGAGAAATTAGTTCCTTCTGAATAGACTCTAATCAAAGATCCTAAATCGGAAGAAGTAAAGTCTATAGTCGAGAAGATAGTCGAAAAGGTAGAAGAAGCTTTCATAGGAGCAATTAAAGATATAGAGGAAGCAAAGAAGGGCTCTGAAGAGGAAATCAATCCTCTTGCTGTGGCTGAAGAGCCAGAAACTTAAAGTAAATTAGGGTTCTATTAACCTTCTATCCTAGAATTAATTGTAGAGAAGATGAGCCAGAACCCTGTGCTTTAGGATAAGCCACTTAGTGAGGTTGAGAAAATTTTCAAAAAGGGCGTGAAGCGTCAATATTAAGAGATTACTTAAGATCCAGGCAGACAAAGATCAAAGAGCAGAGAAGGAAAGAAATTGACTGGCAAAAGAGGTAAGAAGGCTTAAGAAAAGTCAGAGAAGATTAATGAGCTTATTGAAAACTGAGATCTATTTGTGAGGAGGGGTTGCAGAGACAAGTCATTTAATGAAACTTACAAGGAGGATGAGGAGAGTGAAGAAAGTATGGAAGCCTGGTTGAAGAAGGCTTCAAAAGAAAGGAAAAACTTTATAAGCAATATAGATCATAGAAACCCCTAAAGAGAGGGGATAAGAAACAGATGATTTTAATCCTTAATTTCTAAAACAATTCACCCTATTTCAACTCTTTCTAGTATTAGTGTACAGAGAATGGATGAGGATAAGGCTTGATAGTCCTCAAAGGCGGAAGTTTTACACCTATCCTTCAAGATTTTACGAGCCGAAGTCTTGCATAACTTGCTCCTTAATTTTGCGTAAGTCTACAACTTCACTTTCCAAATTATCATGCTCTTGTTTCAGCCTCTTAGTTTCTTATAGAAAAAGCTATCGGTCTGATTTCAAGGCAGTTTCGTAATCTTTCACCTCTTCAATTTCATCTCTTGTCCTTTTTCTCTTAGATGAATTTTTCATTAGGTTTACTGCTTTGCCTCTTTCAGCTGCAATTAAGTTATATAGAGAGTAAACTTACTGCTGTAGTTGAGACATCTAGACAATGCGTCAACAAATTCAGGTCTCATTTCAACGACTAGATCTCGGTTAAGCTCAAGCTTTTGTTTACGTTAAAGCATTGCATCGTGAATCATGTTGGAGACACCGTCGGTGTCTAAGGTATAGAGCAAATCACAGATCCATTGTCTATCTAAGTGCACCCAGTCGCTCATCAGGGAGAAAGTTGAGTAACCTGGGGATGTCTCTGGCATAATCGAGGAAATCCTGGACGGTGAGTCCTTCTATGTGAGGGACTGCGGATACTTTGACGTCCTCTCTTCTGATATACTACGATGGGAGTTACAATAAAAGAGAGCTGCTTACCTCCTTCTTAGCCCGGATGATCAACTTGAAGAAGTAAATGTTGGTTGAGTCAGGCTTGGGTAGGAAGGCCCGACAATCCTAGGTGAGAAAGTTGTAAAGCTCTTTTTTGCTTTTGCATTTCTGGGCGAGTTCTTATACATTGATGCCTGTGAGTTAGGGTGGGTTCATAATATTCTAATATGATGGTGCCATCATTGCCTTTATATAGGCAAATGTTGGCTCATGATGTTAAAATTGTTACTATAAACAGATAGTCATTATCCCTATCATGAAATGTCTTCAGTACAATATGATTTCCGTTTGAGGATATCCTTTCAGATCCAATAAAAATAATTATTAGAGAATTTTAAATCATTTAAATGGAATCAAGTTCTAAAAAGAGAACGTCATAGCAAATTAAATTTTTCCAAAAGTAGGAAGAGGATAAATTTTAAAGTAGCTCAAATTGCGATTATAGCTCCAGCAGTCTAGAGGATGATGATTAAAATTTTGCCAATTACATTACAACAAATATGCTTTACCAGTGAAATTAAACAGTTGCTGATGTTCACATAGAGACTGCAAGCTAATAAGATATGGCCAACTTTTACTATGAGATTCAGGATTCTTTAGAAGGAACTAAATTCAAAGGCTTTACTATTGATCCTCGAAAGGCTTACAGAGAGAGCAGAGTAGTTGGATTTAAAGAGTCGTTGCTCGACGAATCAGAAATCAGGGCTCTTGGATAGATGGCACTAAGAGTATACACTGAGTCTACGTAATCAGAATTATAACCTTAAGGAATGCTCGAAAGAGCTTGAAACAGTGACATGAGTCAACTGGAGAAAAAGGTCTTGGAAAACCACAAAATAAACAACAATCTCCCAGTTTTCGGATAGCTAACTTAGCTTTAAGCTATAGTACCTCGTAGACAACTCAAGATCATGAGGAAAGAAAAGGAACAACACCAAAAAGAGTTGAAGCTGGCTCAGGAATCTTTGAGATTAAGAAAATCGGAAGGGTTAAGTTGCAAGCAAATAATTGCTAGGCTTTGGATCTCATACTACAAGCTTAGGAGATACCTTAACAATTCTCTAAAGAAAGCTCCATTTAGCAACCTCAATTAAGCCAATCGTGGCAAGTACAAAAAGCTGCATAGTCGGGCACGATCACATATAGTGAACATGTTGACTTATGAATAAGCGCCAATTTAAATATCGGACATCCAAAAAAGTCTAGAATTAAAAGTTCAGCTTCACTGTAACAAGTAAATGATATGAAGGTTCCTTAAAAATTAGTTGATGATGACTTATAAGTAAGTCAAGTAGATTACTAATCTCCATAACAACAACAGTAGCAAGCTTCAACGCTAGTATGCTGCGCAGTAATTCCTACTATTTCTCAATGAAGGCAAGAGAATTATTAATATTGATGAATCAGTGTTGCACTAGACTGATTAGAGACGCAGGGGTTGGACTGCTCCCTATGTGAAGAACAGAGTAACAAACTCTTAGAGGCTGAGCCAAATGAACCTGATTATTGGTGTGTCAAGCACAGGAGAGCTGTTCTACACTGTGAATAGGGGTAGGACCAATCAGCATTCTTTCTTGTACTTCTTGTGCAAGCTGGCTCTTACTTTGGATGATGTCGACAAGCGATGGAGATAGAATACTGTTATAATGATTGATAATGCTCCTTATCACAGATCTCACAATGTGATGGCAAAGTACAGCAAGCTCAAGCTACCACTAATGTTCCTTGGGCCCTACCACTACAAATTGGCTCCAGCAGAGCTTATGTATTCCTGGATCAAGAATAGGGATCTTAACCCACTGAACACAAGAGCACAATCAAAGTAAGTTATTGGTTAATAGAAATATTAGGGGATATTGGGAAGGCTTTATGAAGGAGCTTGGTATGAACATTAGCAGGATAAACTGGAACCTTGTCAGAAGATGTTTTATTACGTTCTCACAGCTGCTTTGGAGTCAATATCTCTAAAAGACTTGTGACTACTTTACCTACAATTGCCCAGAACATGAATTATAACCTCTAAAATTACAAAAATAATTAACGAATAAAAGATATTTGGGGTTTTCTAGTTTAAAATAACATTCTTAAAATTGTATCAAGTAAGTCATATAGAGAAATGGTAAACATTTTATATCAATTAAAAATTAAAATTTCTTTACTCAAGACTTTTTAAATAAAATATTAATGCTATGAATTTCTTCTACCTTGATAGACAGCAATAAATAAATTTATATCTTAAATCTTAATAAAATAATAGAATAGCTACCTTATTGATAATTGCTAATTAATATTTTATTAAAATTATTGATAACATTGCATAAATCTAAAGTAGATTTTTTAAATTAATTTAAGAATAAATAACAGTTGATTTGTATTGCTTTCAAATTTAATTACAAATAAAATAAATTGATAATTGAAATAATTATATAACTTGAGATTTCAAAGGCACTCAAAATATACTTTTATATTTATTTATTAATGTTTAACTTATAATTTATATTTTAAGTTTCAATGCTTCTTAAATTTTTAAGATTAAATTGAAAGACTTTGAAATTTTAGATGCCTCTATGGTGAATATAGGTAATAAGGAAATTTTGTATTTATTTTGTATTTTTTGCAATTAAATGCACTCTTTTTATTATAATTGAAAACTAAAATAAGTATTCTTTAAGATAGTAGTTTGCATAACTATTTTAGTTAATATATTTACAGTTTCAAGCAGAAACATTATTTTAATTTTTATCTTCAAAAAATAAAAAAAATGCATTAAATTTGCTGAGTTTATTTAATTTATATGAAATAATTTTAATCTTAGCAAAGTAGTATTTGTTTTTGAAATTGTTGAGTATTTACATTGTGAAGATTATATATTTATTATTTGTATATAATTTATGCAATCTTATATTTAAGATCTTCTATTAATTTTACTTTTCGAATTTACGAATTTATATAAATTAATTGAAAGTTAATTTTATTTGATATTTGAACTTACCTTAAACAGAAATAAAATTTTTATGAGTTGCTAGGTTATTTTTGTTAGCTTGATTTCTACTTGGGGTACTGAGGTTTTTCGTAAATAAATTACGAACAATTAGCTTAAAAGCTAAGAACAACCTCCTTGAAAAATCGCCTACCCCTGGCGAACAACCCACTTAGTGGGGAAATATTAAAGTTCTTAACTTAAAGTAGCCCGATCCAGCCAATCTCATCTGTGAAATTCCTAATTTAAATTAATTAACATTGATAATTCTAAAAAATTAAATTTAATTTGAAAGTTAAACAAATTATACTATTATAAATTATACTTAAATAACTTACTTATCATTTTATTTAAAGCATGGAGTTCGTGTTCATAAGCAGAATCGAAGAAAACCTGCTCGAAGTTTATTCTATAATATTTTATATTTGTAAAAAAATTATACAATGATTATAAATTTATAATTCTTATATTTTAATTAAAATTTATCAAATAATAGAAACTTGTAAAAATGTAATACAAAATTTTTATAATTTAGACTTTTTTACATATTTTGCAGATGGTTCTAATTATTTATAATTATATGTTATCAGTTAATCTATATAATAAATTTTATTATATTTACTAACTTTTAAAATTAAAATCATCCCATTGACTTATACTTAGTACTTACTATTTTTAACAAGTACTTATGTAAATTAAGTGGCACATTATATTTTTTTAATTATTAAGGTAATTCTTTTGACTATTCATAATTAATAAAATCTGTGGTTGATTAGCTTTAATTGAAATAATTGCATAGCGGTAAGTTGACTAATTAAAACTATGATTGACAAGCAATAACTTTTGAAAATAATTGTGATTAATATTTCTCTGATGGAGAAAGTCAAACATAAGAAAACTTAAATAATTCTTTATTTAAACTTTATAATCTTTAGTGTTGCTGAATTAATTAGACATAAACTGTAAAAAAAAATTAAGTATGAGTAAAGCTGCTGAATTTGTTTTAGTAAAATGCTTGTAACATATGATTGATAATTTATCTGCCAATAAGCTAACTCGGAAAGACTTCTATCATATAAAAGCATAAATTGATTTAATTCAAATAATTCAATCGGAAATCAAAATGAATAATCAATAGTAGAACGAGCCATTCTACTAAAAGCAAATTAATATAATGATAATAGGATTACTGAAATGACTAACAATTTATTCAAAAGCTCAAGTTATTAGGATCTTAAAATTAATTTGATACTCATGATAATGAAAGCTTCAATAAAAACGGTGATCGCAAAGGTAAATTTAAATTAGAGACAAAGTAAAAATTAAATTAACAAAAACAATTAAATCAAATTTCAAAAAATGATAAAAAATAAGAGAAATATAATAAAAATTAAAGTTAAGAAGATTAGTGTTAAACTTAGTAAATTAACGAATTTTATCTTGGAAGAAATTGAGGAAGCCGCATATGAGTCTTGAAGAATAAGATAGTTTTAAGATAGAAAGTACCAATCTAACCGAGAATATTCAGTTATGGGTGTCTAAAAGAATTGTATTGTATTTTTTAACGGACTTCTATTGAACTCACCAACGTCTAAGTATTGCTCAAGATATGCAATAATAATGAACGTGTCCTAAAAAATTTTATCTGCCTCCGCTGTAGGTTTACACTCTAAGTTTTGAAACATTATTTTCAAATTATTTGTTTCACAATATGTGACTTCAAATCTGAATTTCTTACTTATAACGGAACTGGATTTCCCTTGTAGAGTTAAATCTGTGAAATTTGGGCAGAGCCACTCAACCAAACTCAAACCTGCTCTAGCTAGTTCACCGTTAAATATATCTGGAGTGCATTAAGTATAGTTTACATATGTATGTGCAATATCAGTAGAGTACTAACCTTCAGCATAGTTTTCACTTTAACTTTGATATATTGCATAAAACTTAAATGAGAAATATTGATACATTTTTGTGACTGCAGAGTTTGAGCTTGAATATGCTGGATATACCTCATAGTCGAGGGTATTTTAAGTAAATTTTAAATTTGTTGTATCTCTGTAGAGATTTCTCAAATAAGTGGACTCTGTAATGATTTACCTATTTCTTTTTATTACATCGTTAAGCATAAATCCAAAGTAAATAATTAAGGAGAAGACTCATAGAATAGTCATGCAGCCTTCGAAACGTGAAGTGTAAGTTTAATTGTTTTTATGTGTTAGCGACACTGGATAACCAAAGCGATCTATCGATTTAAGTTTGCCTGAGAAAACTTTGCAGATTTTTCCTAATATACCCATTTATTTCTTTTCTTCGTTTTTCATCGAAGACCTAGATTTAAGATTTACAAGATTTATCTTAATATTATAATTCTTTTACACTTATTTATAAGTATTTAAAGTTCAATGTTAAAAATTCCTAAATTGTATACTCAATATGAAATTATCGTAACACTATTTTAATTTTACTTTATTTTTTGACTATTTACATTGTTATATGGGGTTTTGGGGTTTATATAAATATATATGTAGGGGGTCTTAATAAAACAGAAAGCATCCAAATTTACATGGTCAGTATAAAAGACTTTTAATAACATTAATCATTTTTAAGTTTTATTCCTAACTTTATCTTTAGCGATACTCCATGCAAGACCCCTTCTCAAACGTAATGGATGACCATTAGCAATACCCAGCTTCGCCGTTGATGCAGCTGTCGCCTTTTGTGCTGCTCCCCTGGATGGAGAGTGACCAGTATCAGGAGCCATTGATAAGCTGGCAGGGGCTTGCCCCCAAATTGACATGCTTATTGGCGAACATCTGCCTTGAAGACCATTCTGCAAAGAGCATCTTAGGCTTGTTGTCGACCCTCTATGACCCCCACACCATCTACTACCACTGGGACCGCATCAAACAGGCCGTGGAGTGCCACCTAGCCAGGAGGCGCCTGACATTCGCGTTGAGGACGCCAAGCAAGAAGGGAGAGGAGCCCATTTAAGACTTTAAGATTAAGGAAGCAGTCTAATACTAATCACTTACTACATAGGACGCGCCCAAGGCGAGAGATGGTGGCCCCATACAGTACATGGTCAACAACCAGCGACAGTTATCCACGATTGGTCGACACCTGTTCACGACTTCACAATTAGAGTTCACCCAGACTGGTCACTCGCCCTCATTGGTGCCCTTCAACGAATGTGCTGATCCGTTCGAAAGCTTCTGGCTGAATGAAGAATCCTTGGCCTGTCTAACGGCTAGCTATAAGCATGTTTTCGATTTCCTCTAAACATGAAGAGAATCGGCCAAGGGCATCACCGCCGCACACATGGGGAAGAGAACTGGCCGCTAGAGGTAGGGGAAAAGCCTGGAGGGATCTGCAGGTATATTGTCTAGGAGATAATCATCATCGTTCCAACTGTCAAGGTAATGGGTCTCAGGGCGCTCGCTCAATGCCATAGAATGGTTCCTCCAAATAAAGATCTCAAATTTTCTCGGACCCTGGGACACTTATCTAATTCGGAGACCCCACTTCCGTAGAGAAAAACATGGAGAATTGAGTAGTGCCTTTGGCTGCACTCTTCCCGTGACTTTCCCTGCAATACTTGTTTGACAAAAATGCCGAGATGCCCAATGAGGAGACCAGCCTCCAGCTGATGAATAAGTCAAGGGGGAGAGGAGAAATTCATTAATGGGGATGTTATTGAGGAAGAAGAGCCAGAGAGGCGCGTGAGAAGAGACGATGACGATGGCAACTACAGAAGAGGATGCAGGGCTGGCTGCAGAGGGTGCAGAGGCGGCAGAGATGGTTTCAGACGATAACACGAAGGTGGCAGATGCCTTGGGGTAGACCTCAAAGAGATAGATATGAAGAGTAACAATACGTAGACGATGAAGATGGGGGTTTCAGCCTCTCAGACCCAATCTACAATAAACTTGGCAGAAGAACCATCATGATGGAAGACTTGAGTGCACATTCGATTGATGAACAGACCTATCAGCACTTCATAAGAAAACAATGAATAAGATGAAGTTAGAGTTGATAAATCACGGCACTTTGAAATTAAAGCATGAAATGCAAGTAAAACTAAATTTCTTTTTAGAAATATTCGGGGTTTGTTTTTATAGTATCCTTCTACATTTAATAACTCTATCTATCATTTTCAATTAAATATTTTTATTCATATAATTTTTCACATTATTTTATATAGATGTAATGAAATAATCTTAATGCATTAAAGTATGTGGAAGAAGATAAAGATAAAAATTCATATAATATAAACCTGCTCTCATTAACAAAACCAGATAAGAATACATTGTTACCTAGAGACAATTGGATAGAATCACTAAAGGTTTCATAGATGGCAATTACAACTTAGTCAAAAGTGTTGTTAATAACATATTCAAATTAATTAACAAATCTAATGCAAATATGCTTCACAGATTCGTTATTTTAGGAAATGGTCAATATTAAACTTTATCTACAAAAATAGGCAGTCAAGATCAGTTAATAAAAGATCTTATTTCAAAGTTGAAGCAATCAGGTGAAAGATATTAACAAAATGAATTTATCAGATCAGCCCAAGTACTCATCTATCCCGAAAGACAACAAACGGACAAGTAGTAAATTGTTAGAAGTGGCAGACAATTCATTTCTATGAACAATTAGTATGTTACTGTATGTCCAGCTTCATATACAAACTGTTTCTACCATTGTCTTATTTTCTGCAAGCTACTAGTTACAGGTTAATAAGAAAAGATGCTTGATAAGAACTATGTTGAAAAATGGCTAAAGATCTAAAGCACAAATATGGTAATAAAACTAAAGATCACGCAGACTATAACGATATTCAAACAATTTCAAATTATTATCAATGCAAGTTTAATAAATACAATCATCTCTTTTGTATTTAAATATAAATTGAACCTTTATAATTTGAGTCATAAGAAAGAAAGTCATCACCATTAATTAAAAGCAACATCAAACTCTAATTCAGAAAAGGTCATTGTCTTTTAATGTCTAGTAAGAAATAACATCATAACTTCTGTAAATAATATGAAATCATCTAAAAAAATAAATAATATGAATACTCTCCTTTCATACCTAGAACTTATAAAGCTAAATAAATTAAACGAACACTTATAATTTATGATCTAGAATGTATTAAAGTCAATAAAGAAACAGGAACTTAAAAACTATTTGCAGTAGGGCTCTGTACTGATTTCAATATTAATGATTTTGATTACGGTTATATAGAATTCTATGGCTATAACTGTGTTAATTAATTTCTTGATTGCTTAACTGATTAAAAAAGATTTTGATTGAGAAGTTTATCTAAATGCTCATAATGATGCTAAATATGATATTGCAATTGTCAATGAATGGCTAATGAAACGTGAATACATAATTATATATTAAGATTAGTTTATGGAATTAAAGGGTGGTGTTATTAATTAAGTCATTGAAAATTAAGTCGGTGCTAAATTTATATTCAGAGACTCTTGTAGAATATTTGCTGGTAGATTAGATGCTTTATGCCAATAACTTATATCTAAATATATGAAATAATCTAACCATAAGTTTGAATTTGATGATATTAATTCTTAAAATATCTATTAGGAGCATATGTCTGAGATCAAAGAATATTTAGAACATGATTGTCTGTCACTTGCTGAGATTTTGATTAAATTTAGACAATACCTTATAAACGATCCTAATATTGATATTGATATATGTGACTGTTATACATCAGCTACACTGTCTAAGAAATTATTCTTCTCAGAATACTATAAAAAACACACTATCTTTATTAATAAAAAATGTAAATTGGAAAACCGTTACTTACACGAGTTGTCAAAAGAAATTGATTAAGATATAAGATAAGGTTACTTTGGTGTAAGATGCGATTTATATTCTTATAGTAAGTTTAAAAAGGTTTACTATTATGACTTTACTTCTCTTAATCCAGCTGTGGGTGCCAAATATTACATTTAAATTGGTAATACTAAACTTGTTGATGCTAAATATATAGATATTTATAACTTCTTTGGGTTTATAAGATATAAAGTCACAACCAACTAAAATGAATCAACCCTTCATGGTATCAAATATAATTCTAAACTTGTTTTTGGTCATTATTAAGACACAGAGATAATGCTATTTAGTAAAGAAATTAAAGCTAGCATGATGATTAGTAATAAATATGAACTTCTATATGGCTACTCGTTTGATAAATGTTTCTTGCTTAAAGATATTATGAAAGACGGCTTTAAACTAAATGCTGAAAGTAAAAAGTTAGGCAAACCTGTTATGAAAGCCACTTGAAAGATTATTTTTCATAACGCTTATGGATTCTTTGGTTTTAGATGGATGTATAAACGTGGCATCATATTCTTAAACGGCAATTAGCTTGATGCTTATCTTTAAATTGGATAAGTCTATAATTACAATTAAATAAATGAAGACTAGTTTATGGTAGATATGGAGAATGACTTATTTGATATTAAAGGTAAAAGACATAGCAGTAGCCGCAGCAGTTACAGCATATGCCAGATTAGAACTATATTAATTAATGAGAAATATTTAAAATAAAGGTTATAAGATACATAACTCTGACACTGATTCTATTGTTGCAGACTGCAACTTATAACAGTTCCCTGATCTTAAACAAAAATATTAATGGGATTGTTGTGGTGATTGAATTAGGTTCTCATAAAAATGAATGCCTTGATAAAATTAAAAAAATTATTCTGAAATCTAATAACAACATATTGAACATGATGGGGGAGAACTATACTTTGATGAATGTCTTATACTTGCTCCAAAGGTTTATGCGTTGAGAAGGACTCTGGTAAATGGTAAAATTATATAGAAAAAGTCAAAATGAAAGGATGTACTGGATCATCATTTAACGAACAACTAGATCTCTAAGCCTGATAAACTATCAACAAGTCAGTAACCTAATTTGTATCAGGCAAAAAGTTTTATTTATAAGATATAAATATAATAGAACGTGTAAACTTTATTGAAGTAAAAAAAGTCATGTGTCAATATAATAAGGATTGCTATCATAAATATAGCAAAGTAGTGATTGATGGGGATCGTGTCATTCTTTTTAAATTCATAAATGGACAAATCATAGAATAGATTGATTTAGTGATGCTAAACACCATAATTTATAACATGATTTATTATAAATAATTTTATTCTTTTAATTATTGCCTTAAAAAGATATGTCCAAAATTACCAATAAAACATATTCTAACAAAAACTAAGATGCTTACTAATATTTAAGATGTCTAGTATCAGTGTCACTTAACAAAGATAAATAAGATGTAAAAGAATGGTATATGAATAACTACAAAAAGTAAGGGAATGTTCTAAATATGAAAGATGATGATATGTATTCAAATGATATTGATTTCCATCATTTCTAATTAAAACAAATATATTAACCTATACTCAGATTACATTTTACAACATTTGAGTAGAAAAACTTGACTTAAAAGTCAAAAATTGATAAAAATATAATAATTTATAAATGTTAACAAATATGACCAAAATGACTATAAACACCGAATTTGAACAGTTTAAAAGAGTTAGAAAGTTCTTGAGAAATTGGACTTAAAAGATTTAAGATCTAAAATCTCTTTCTTTTTTGTTATCATCCCTTAGAGCCCTAGACGACTCGTCCAAGAGTGGGAAGCTACTTATCATAGTTCTTTTAGTTCATCGTACGTCACCATTTAAGTATTCTTATAGATACCTTATCTGTTACATTGTTTAAATTTTCTAATGATTATCACTAATTTTTAAGCTTTTTATATATTTAAATTTTAAATCTATTTTATAATCGAAAATATATTTAATGTATTGAATTTTAATTTACTCTTTCTATATAATTCTAATTAAATTTTTAAATTAACTTCAGACATTTTTTTAAAAAAATATTTATATTTATACATTATAAAGGTAGAACCATTTAATTAATAATTTCTTTATCTTTATATTTTAATTCTTTTTAATTATATCATTTCTTTTTAATATATTCTTTATCATTTAAATTTTATACCATTTTCAAGATTACTATCTCCTATTTTTAAAAAATAAATTGTTTATTGTTTATTTTCTGATATAAAATGTGATTTAGCTAAACTATTATATCTATATCAATTTTATCTAATGTATCTCCATGACTATTGAATTTTATTGTTCATATTTAGATTTAAATATTGTCAAATTATTTAAAATTAGTGTTTATGTCTATTGACTGTTTAACTCCACATCAATCTATAATTAAATATGTTTTCACACTATTAATTATCTTTTACTTTAATATAAATTTTAATTTATATTATGAGTCACCCATTTTTATCAGCACTATCTTTTTATGACATTTGAGTTAACTTCAGGTATAATTCAAGTGAAAGGATGAAACTTAATATTATTGACTTTATTTTTAGGTCTGTTCAATAAAACTTCTTAGTTAGCAATCAGACAAACTCCATATCAAGCAGGACTCTATACAATCCACTTGTTTTGAGCAATTCCTCATCAGAGTATTAACCTCCTCATGAGACATTATTATCATCTCTATAATCACTTCAAAGGGTTTGATAAAGTTAGGAAAATCATAAATTTCTTGATATTCTTTCAATCGTGCAGCTTAATTTCTACTATTCCTGTACTCTGCCAGTGTGAAATGCGCTATTGGCAGTGAATGCTAAGCTATTTACAGCCTTGCCTTCTTGAAGTTTCAATACACATTGTGCAAAGCATTTCATTTTCATCATTCAAGCCTTTAGTTTCACTTGATTCTCTTTGATTCATCCACAAATATCAAAAGAAGGTAAGTGGTCATCTATTCTTAATGTGGGATTATTCAAATAGAATTTATTCAGAGAACTTAATTGCATCAGAATCATTGAAAATAAATTAAATAATTAATTTATTTTATATTATATTTAATTATATTAAATTATAATTAATTATATTAAATTATATTTATTGTATGATGAACATCCAAGGCATTTTATAGCAAATAAATATTAAATTGATCTAATTAGGATTCTCACTGATACACTTAAATCCCAGGAAATCTATAGATAATCAATCTTAAACCTAAAGTCATCTAACTTTCTCTGTTTAACTACTTCTAACTTGCACTAATATTTAAAATTATTGTGAAATAAGCTGTAATTAAACTTTAAAATTAATTAATTACTATAAAAATGGAAGAAATTAGTTTCAGAAGGAGACTTATCACCTACATAAGAATTTAAGTTACATAAAACATATCATCAAAGTTTATATTTCTTAGTGAGTGCTGTGACAAAAGACAAAGACTCCACAGAGCAGCAAGAAAAAACAGGTTACGATGTTTATAAATGGAAAGATTTACAAAGAAATTTTAAAGATAATAAAACGCTTTTTAGATATCCATTTTCGATTACTAAGACTACTATTTTAAATATACTTTAATATAAATAGCAGCTTATTTCATAATATTATTGATTATTATAGTTAAGCAAATAAATTATGTTATATTAATACTTAGCAATCTCATTTCTTAACCTTTCTCTGCGATAGCCTAGATCTTCTCCAAGCATAAAAATTGGTTGATCTGTTTCCCTCAATCTAAACTTTACCTCCTTATCATGGAGTTAGAAGATTTTAAGACCTTCTCTATATCACAAAAGCTTTTTTCTCATGATTTCTAACTGCTTCTGCAATAGACTTAGTTTTTAATTATGAATACTATGTTGATATTATCCTTTAATGAAATTGGAGTTAGGTTTTAGTACTTACATCTGAAAGTGTTGTAAGAATCGTAAATTGGTTCTAAAACTAAGATTACATTTCTGCTCTGGCTAACATAGCTTCATTTATAATAAAAAAGATTACTATTAAACTGGTCTTAATGTTAGATTCACAAAGATTGGTCGAACTGAAGAACCAGAAGTAGCAATTATAAAGTTCTGATTGTTTAAATTATAAATATAATACTGTATTGTTGATGTGGAGAATGCATCATAATTTTTATCTATTGAAATAATAATTATATTTATTATTTTTGAATTGGTTTCTCCTTATAATGAAGAGCGTAAATTAGACGAAGAAGTAAGATTTACTATACTTTTTTTGAAGACTGATTATTGCATAATACTTTAATGTCGAATCAAACGAAGTAGTTATAACATACTTTAAGTCTTTAGTTATATCTACTAAAGGGACTGTATTTTCATAACCATTAAGAGTTCTTAATACTATTCTATCATCTGTTTCTCCCATACTTCCCCTATAACTTGCATATCATAAAATATTGTTAACATAGGCAACTTACTTGAGTTTGACTGCTGAATAATGAATTTAACGTCTGAGATATGTTTAATGTAAGCTGGTATCGTTTACACGCAATTCTTTCTTTAGATTTATCAAATTATAACTTGTCGACATTTTCTGTAATAACTTAATTATAGGGAAGAAGCTCATTCAAATTGTTCTTTTGACACGGCCTTTGAAAGAAAAGATGTTTCAGCTAGTTAATAAGTTACAGTATAGTCTGGTACCTTGGGAATCACTTATTGCCTATAGAGAGACATTTCTTTAGATAGCGAAGGGGTAGATTTCTCGAGCATGACTTTCCTGAACGAGGATATCTAATTTTACAAACAATTTCTCTTATTCTACGAACATTTTATATTATATATATACTTAAAAATTATTAAATTTATAAATTAATACTACATGATGATATTTGTTAAGATAGTAGACAGTTGGTTTTATTTACTCTTAAATAATGAAAAACTACTTTTAAATTAGTTATAAACAAGTCATCAGATCATATGATGGAAGAAGTTCTACTAATTAGTAAATATTACTTTGTTGACTTTACCTAGTTTTAAAGCCACTATCAAGTAATCTGATAGATAGAATTCACATTGATGAAAACTAGATACATAAGAATTACAATTAAAAACAGTAAATATTTACGGTAGTATGAATTACATATTTTGGGATTTGTTTGATTGTGAGGAAGATACAGACTAATGTTCTTTATTACCTTTTAGATATGAACTATTATTCATGTTAATTGTTCTCTTTCCTGTTTTTGTGTTCAAATTATTACTATTTGCATAATATTTGATTTAACATGCAATTGTAGCATTAAATTATGAGTTTAGTTCACACAAATAACTATGTTATAATATGATTTATTCTAGATTGCTAAAAGTTGTTTATTTTATTCTGAATTTGTATACAATCCAAGGAATGCTTTTTCTCCAATTATAATCATATTGCTTCCAAGTATACAACCTTAATGTATTGAATTACTTCATTATTTTGACAACTGTACTGCTGCAAACACACTCATAAACATCTCAATTTTAATAGTATTCGTATTGTTTTGCCCCTGAATAAACCATAATATGTATAGAGATAGATGAAAGCATAAAGAAGCTAAACATATCCAATATTCTGTAGCAAGCGCCACGTTGCTTTGCTTAGAGATGACTAGGTCTGTGAAATAGAATGCATGCAGCCTGAAATGAAGTATCATTTGAGATGCGTACTGGATTAAAGCACAGATTGTAAGTCATGTAGTGGCTTGCATGAAATTGTACTGCAATAAATAAAAGAAGGTGCCTACTTAAGACCTGCTTCACTTAATCCTTAAGTCAATTAAGAAATTGATATTTATGTAGTTTATGTTAATACTAAATATTAAAATTAATGTAGTCATGGAGTCAAATATAAACTACGAGCTACTACCCAATTATAGCTATTAAAATGCAAGCAATTAATACAACCAATCACCTCAGTTGCAGCAGTAATATGATAACAAGCAATAAAATGTAGTGATAAACAACAAGGAGCAGCAATAGAGAGGAAACTTAAGCTTAAATCTGTAGGATGTCAATAATTAGCAGTAAAGTAGATGTAAGGGAGAAGAAACTTAGTAGAAAAGATGACAAAAATATAGTGAATATTATCTCTTAAATTATTTTATTTTGTTTGTAATTTATAACTGTTTAATTTATATAAAAATCCCATTGATAAATGTTTAAAAGGTGACAAAAGGTAACATTAAATCTTTAATAATCAATAAATAGCACAAATATTGATAGATTTTTAATATAATTTGAATATATTTACAATTAAACATTAACAATTAATTATGAAAATAGATATTTTCAATCTAATTGAAACTAATCAACCCTACTCTATTAATGAACGATAATGAATCAGAGCATTTAGCCTCACAGCTCTTAATTGTGACCTCCCTTAGACAGTAATCAAATCCAGGATTTTAAGAAATACATTACCAGTACTAATGGCTTCCAGTAGTACTAACACTGGGCCAGTACTACCAGCGGTGAGCACATCAGGTATGGAAGCAGGGGAAGAAAAGAGTGGGGAAATTGAGGTATTTACCTTCGATTATCACACCGTTCCAAGCGTCAACATCGCATGGCTGCCATAGAGCATCAGTAGCTTTGTAGAACCAAAAGATAAGGTGACCATCTCTTGCAAGTCCGAGAATACTTGTGACTCTTTGGGCAGTTGGTAGATTAGTGCTAGCGAATGCCAAGTTGTCCTTGGTCCATTTGGTTTTGGAAGAGCATGATGTAGCAACTTTATTTGCGCTGAGACTGTTGGTATAAAAGCAGGGACTGAATTAGTAGGAGTGATAGAAAGTCTTATATTCACTGCTTCCTAAACATTTATCAACTTCTATTCTCTTGGCATCTAGCCTGCTCCCTTTGGTGCGAAGATGTCGTATAAGTGGTCTGAAGTTCCAGAGTGGATGGCAACCCCATTTGTGTACTGTATACTGCAGGATTCCACTGCTCCCCTATTGGTAAGAGCACTCCATCTTTATTGAACCCCTATAGGTAGTTAAATAATCAGTCTTGGCTCCCCACACAGCAAGATAAAGGAAAGCCTTCTGTGCAGATTAGAAAATTCTATCAGGCTTGAAAGATTCACAGGTTTAAGATTAATTTGATCTGCATCATCGTTACAGTCATCAAGGAAATATGCCCCAAAGGGCTTGCTCAACGCCTTAGGGTGGTCCGCAAATAATGATGTTCGATTATCTTGGCTCCTGGTTTAGATATCTGAGTCAGACATTTCATCTCCTTAGATCAAAACATGGAGAGTCGCGTGGTGTTTTTGGCTGCCCACCAGTCGAACTTTCGCCCCTTACTTCGTTTGCAATACTTTTTTCGAAAAAAATGCCTTACTTCGCCAAGTTGATGAAAGTGAACTAAAGGAAGATATTCATTGCGGTACTTAAGATGGTCCACTATTTGCCTATTTCAACATAGCCAGAGTTGGGGTTTCATTAAAAATCTATGCTTTAGTCACACTTTAAGAGCTTTGCACAACAAATGCAGCATTTGATTACATAATGAGCAGAGAAGCAACATTTAGAATATATCAAGAATTGACTCAGACAGGAAAATACAGAATATTGAAGTATTCACGTAACTCTAATGGTATCCTCCCACTCAAAACTGGATCAGAAAGCTTAATCTTAAACCCACCGCATGGAAATCATGGCTAGTTGGCGATAAACCTAAGGATACGTGACTGAATATGAAACCAACAAATTCACCTTTGCCACAATTCATGGTGCTGGTCATAAGGCCCCACAATGGAAGAGAAAGAAGACCTTCTATGTAATTTTGACATTTCTTGGAGGTTTACACTGTTGAAGTTTTATCGCTAAACAATAAGATGCTATAATCATCTTTATATTTCAATTTAATCAATTTAAGTCTTCTCCCTATTCCTCAAATTTTTTTATAAGAAATTAAAATAGTATCACATGATTTATTGTTGGGATAACGATTATTTCGCTTGCATTGCCTCCTCAAAGACAATAATTGCAGCATTAATGGTACTACACTAGTGTGGAATGTTTTCAGGTGAATCTTGTTCACTCTGATAGCATTATTTCGTCAGATTATGAAATCCTGTGCTGCTTCACTTTCCTGTTTGAGATATAACGCTTTGATCAAACCAGCTGAAGTTCACAACTTATTCTCATTTGGAGTGGCTTCAATCTCTGGAGTCATTCAACTTTCATCCCACAACTGTGAATGCTATTATAATAAATATTTATATAGTTATGAAGTAATATGAAGATTATGAAGAAATTAAACTGCTGTATGCAGCCCAAACCTAATTTCATTAACTACTATTTGATAGTGCTCTATGGGATTAGCAAAGCAATAATAATAATAACTGTAATTGCTGCTTTAGCAGCGTTCTTCTCACCCTGCACTATATTTACTTCCTACTCACTTCACCTACAACTTCAACAGCAAAAAGCAGTAAAGGAAGACTTGATTAAGTAAAACTTAAATGTTTACATTATATATCAAGGTAAGTATATAATGAGGCAACCTGCTGACTGCAGCATATGTTTGGGTGATATGCAGGATAGTGAAATGGTCACTCCCATACCTTATAATACGAGACATGTATATCGCTATTATAATTGTATAATAATTTCGTTGATTAAATCGAACAATTTATAGCTGAGGTTTCAGAGAGTATCATGAAGTAAATCAAATCACAAATATCGAATTTGATTTTTAAAATTGAGTTAATTTAAGCTTATTCATTGATATAAAAATGTATTTTATTTTATTCAATATTAAATTAGCTAAGATAAGAATTCGTTAGTTAATATAAATAATATATGAAATATTAAAAATTTAAACATAAATCTAATACTCTATTTATTATCATATAACTTTACTTATTAGATTATTATTTGCAATAAATACCACTATCATTTCCATTCAACATTAGTTATTGTTTATTCCCACTATTTAAAAATTAATCAGTTAATTTATCTTAACATATATAATTTTAGTCAAATGTTAATCTTTGAGAATTGAGTACCAAAACTAATTTCATTAGTTATTCATATTATTTTTTTTTACTGTCTTTTATAGTCTCTCAGTACTTGTTCAAATGTTTCTTTTTAGCCTATAATGCATTTTAATGCTATGTATTATTTGAGTTTTGGGGATTTAACTCGAAACTTAAATAGTTGACTCTATAAGGACTCTATATTATTATATATCTTTGTGTTTTCAAGAATTAAGGTGTTTAATTGTTATTTTTACAGTTTTAATCCTACTACTCCATTTCCAGGTAATAACTTTCTCATTATTTTATTATACAAAAGATCAAGAAATTATATAAATACAAATCTAAAAAATCGTCATTAATTTATATAAAAAAGATTAAATTATATATAATGCAGAAAAAAATGAGATAAAAAGGTGATAAACTGAATTATCAAAATTATTATATTTAATAATTAAAAGAAAATAAGAAACACAGAATGGGTATACTGAGCAAAATAAAAAGAGATATCATACTAAGTGATATTGAAAGCAACTAATTTCTACACCTTGCATAATAAATACTAGGTATCATCTAACAAAACAAAAGTCAATGGGGATTACACGTACTAGAAATGATTACCTTCATAGCTGGAAAAATCATAAGAAAAGGTTTCTCGATAATCAACCAGTTCCAACTACACCTAAAAAGAATACAGTTTGACGAAAGAAACAACTGCGAGTCAGTACAACTATAGACACAACAACTCTTTCAGATGCTCAGACTAGCATTGATAAACAACAAATTCATAAAACCCCAACAGGGTACATTATAACCCCAAATAACTCATAATAAGTAACACTATACCAGAAAGACCAGCCTCACCACCATTAAAGGCTAAACTGAAATCAATAGGGGATAGTAACCATGAAAATGATGACTACTATACAATAGATGAAGACCCTCTGATCCCTAACAGAAACGCCAGTTTCATAACAAAAAGAGTAATATACTCAGACAATGAAGAATACTGGAGTTCGGTGGAAGAAAAACAAAGATACGATGAATACGAATAGGGAGGCTCATACATAGAGAGGTCGAACGAACCCACCTACTACATAGATAATGACACCGAAGAAAAGAAGAAAGCTATTGGTCACTTCTTCATCTAAACAGTCCAAAATTCCAATGACGTCAAATACGTCACAGAATTAGATCAGTACTAAATAGGAGATTAATAAGAAATCTCAAATTAAAAATTACTAATAAAATATGGATCCTAATAAAAGTGAAAATTAATAATAAATTAATTATTATTAAACTGGATCCTGTAAGGAATGCATACCATCACTAAGGCGCAACAATTAGACAGATTTGACACAAGAGAATCCTGTATCTCAATATGGATGAACACAATCAACAGCAAGATGTTCTGAGTTATCCAAAGATACTCAAATACTATCACTGCCATATTTGTCAATCTAGACCACATGAAACTAATGGAAACGGTTAACATTAACGATGGATAACTAGGATAACAAATAAAGGACAAGACCAACTCAGCAGTCGAAACACCAGCTAACTTACTCGGCTTCGTGAGATTATTCAACATAGACATCCTTAAGAATGTTACAGCCAATGAAGCCAGCTGCATCTCCGTAAGTTCCGACTACCATGACCACTTAAACAAAGTGGAAATATATGTAAAGTGCCCCCAAAAGCACGCGCACTTCCTAAAAAGTGACTTCATTCAATTAGTAACTACCAGATACAAGGAACCTATAGCCTCAAAGAACTTAAAATTCTCCATTAATGTCAAAAACTTCGACACTTAATATGAATTAAGAGATATGGGGGAATAAGTACAAATCCTCAGCCAAAGAAGAAAAGGAAAGGATAAAGAGGCAAACCCTAAATGAGAAAAATGCAGAGATGAAAAGGAAGAAGAAGAATATGAAGACTCAGTATACACGAAGAGAATCTCCGAAAACTAACTAAAAGGGCTAGTCCCTTATATGCTAATATGCTTTTCTGATCGGGGGTCCCCAGAGACCTTAGCGTGAACATATTATTATTATTGAATTATTATATTTGTGAATGTTTAGTTATATAAAGTAACTTCATAAAATATTTGATTTATTATTTTTAAAAATCATTTCTGATTCTGTGAAGACAACTTTGTGTAGTTCATTTAGGTATACATTAGGAATGCTAGTTCTACCTTATATTTTCTTCAAATTAATGAAAAATTTTTAGCGAAGCTTGATCATCCTAATTTATTAAATGTTAATAAAAAATTGAAATCAGCAAGTGAAAACAATTCTCAAGTGTTAAATAAGTGTATTTTATATAGGAAAAAATGAATATTCTAACTAATTTTATTTAAAGAAAGCAAAAGTGCTCTCTTACTAGAATGTTTTATCTTTAAAGTTTTAATTTATTACCATTTTTTTAGTTTTAATTTTGTAATCTTGAATAATATTAAGTTAATTTATCATTTCATATAAATTTTTAATTCTAAAAAATTATGATTGATATTTATAATAGTTTAAGTGTAGGACTACGTAACTAAAAGCATTTATGTTCAATTAAAATCTGATAAAAATCAATAGGTTAGCTATTCACAATTTTCCTCTGCTTTTGTGACCTGGAAACTTTCTCTTTAAATTTTTGACTGTGATCTCTTGATTGTGTTTAAATTAAGCTTAAATCATCAATTTCCCGCGATATATCAAGTAAACTTACATGATGTTCTATTAAAATTTATATGTTAAAATTTAAATTCAATGTTTATATTATAAAGGCTACGCTATTGACTTGCTAATTTAGATTAAGTTAATCTTAAGGGAGGTTCTCCTGGCTCATTTAAACCGTTTATTGATTAGATTTTAAGTTTCAATAGGAATATTTCTTCGCTATTTTCACAATTTAATTCCTCTCTCTAATATATCTACTCTCCTACCCATTTAGATTTACATAATTAGATCTCAATTTTAATATATTGGTTTTAATTAAGTAGCATTCTTGATATTTTTATTACATTTTATTTATAAATTACATTATTAAAAATTAAAGAGTTAATAGAGATGACGATAACGATTATGACGAAGATCAAACAATATATCGAGTTTCTGGCAGAGCTCGTTGATGAAGGGAACGTCCGTCTAGTCAAAAGGTTAACATCTCAAGAACATAAGGCACATCGTTGGATACATCATTCCAGATTATGCAAATGCTATTGCAGCCTATATGGATATGATTGTCAGCACATGGAGATTCGGACCAACAGAACTCACTTAGCTCATATATCTACTAGAGAAAATGATGCTTAAATTTATTCTACAGGATCCAGTAATCTAGGACAACTTTAATCAAATAAAACTCGCCAGGGTGAATACTTTCTCAGCTATTGATAAGAAGATAACCTTATTCCAACTTAGATATTCAACAGTTCAAAAGTCGGCTTCTGAGATGAAGGCTAAACTTACTCGGAGCCTTTTACTAATTTAATAATCCTAGGAAAAAATAGGAGTTAAGAATAATTTAAAGGTCATATTAAATTAGTTAATAAGATTTATTAATTAATTAAAGTCCTACCTTTTAAGTAGGAATGAGATTAGACTTCCCAGACTTTAGTCAATTGCCACATCAACACGGTAGATCAAAGCCTAATAGCAACCATAGATCAACCTAAACAATCCTCCTACCTAGTAACAGTCAAACAGAGCCTACTACAAGTAGTAGACGCTAGACAACAGTCATAAGTTACTACAAGACATTCCAGGAAAAATCAAGCTGGCAGTTAATGTTTTCACGGGTAATGACTACATCAAAAAAGCAGGTACTAAATTATTAGACCTAAAGTACAAAGAATTTTTAATAAGGAAAAGAGACCATCCAATGCTCAGAAATATCAAAGCTAACGCAATAAAGAGAATGGATACAAACATAATATTGGTACAATACATGCACAATGAACTCACTCAAGTCCGAGGATTATCAGAAGCATAAGCAACTTACAAGATAAAAGACTAGTATGATCTGCTAATCTAAGATCATCACAGTTAATCTAGAATGCTTACTCCAAGTATGGGAGATTAATATTGGAATAACATAGCTGAAGCAATAAGCAAATTTATTGATGAGTACAGGTAATTTCAATTGAAATACATCGGAGCAACTAAAAACGACTGGATCACTCCGAAAATCTTAAAGCTGATGAGTTAACAAGAAAACTATGCTTCCTTGTTAATACTAGAAGACAAAATTCAGATGAAGAGTGACTCTGAAGAGATCTTAATCCATACTGACCATATGGAACAAATGAGACTGAAGTTAAATTTAACAGATAAATTAAGAAAAGCTCCGCTTATATTAGATATAGTTGAAGAGTAAGAGACGAGTTACATTGAGTCTTAATCATAATCAAAGTCAAAAAGCAACATAAATGTCGAAATGATGTAAGGCTCTATTAGATCTGACACAATATCAAGGAAATAAATTTTGTCAGAAGAAATGATCAAGCTAAGAATCGCACAATTTGACATGCAATCTGCTCATAGCGTAAGAGACACGATGAAGAAAACTCCGTTGAACAGTTACTTGTCTACCAAAAACTAACCAGGGAAGACAAGTAAAGAGAAACAGAATTCTGAGTTAGAAATAATTGACTAAGAATTTGACCGAAGATCATAGCAAAGCGATAAAATTCATGCCAAGAAAAGGGACATGAAGATAACTAACAAGTAAGTCAAATCTGCCAAAAAAGGCAAGAAGATCGAAGGGAAAAAATTAAACAGATCGAGTCCATACTCGAGAAACAAATCATGAAGCCTCCTAGCTTCAACAATTGAAACAATTGCTAGAACAAGAAATTGACACAATCAACATAAGTTAGACTGGTTGTAGTTTGAATAATTATTAATATTATGAATGATATACACCATTTAAGAATGTATGTTAAAAGTGTGGAGCCTTAGCTCACCTGCATTATAATTTACCTTAATTTAAACTTAAACTTTTTTTTTAAATTACAATTTTTACAATTGCCAACATCTTGCAGTTATTGCTTCTTGACTTAATAGATATACTTCCAATTTTTTTATGCTCGAGTACTTCAGTAAAGCAGTTATAGAATAACTATCAATCAAAAGATATGCCATTAAATTATTTTTGATGAATTAACCAGTTACCTTGAACTTACTATTTGTTAAAGCTTCATCGATAGGCCACAAATCACTCTCACTTTCTTGCAATTTAACCAGAAATAAGGGTTAAATTAGTATGAATTCCTTACTCAAATGAGTATGACTTTATCACGGTAATAATTCAACATCCTCTCTTCCTATGTTTAATTGGCTTTTTTATAATATATTAGATTTTAGTATATTTTCAGGTGTTTATATACTAATTAAGTAGTCTTTCATGAAGCCAGATTGGGTTGCAAACAGCTTCCTCCTTGTTTTCTTCTTTTTTCGACAATATTCTAAATATAATTGTTGTAATTTTAGTTATTTTCTATTGAAGCTGCTTTAGTAATTTACTAAGTAAAAAAATTAATGTGGAAGTACTCAATTGATCAGGAGATTTATTATCTATAATCTAATTGGAGTTTGCAGTGGGAAATTATTGAGAAAAGACTCAAGCTTATGAACTTTGTGTTTTTGAGTAATTAAGAGAAGTTCGTCCTAGCAAACAACTTAACTAATAATACTATTCATCTGCACTTCATTTAATAGATGACTATTTATTGATAGCTATATTATGAGCTTTTCTTTAGATCTACTCCTAGAAAATATGGTCTGAATAAATTAAAAATATAATGTTTAATTTATATCAACCTAGTAACCATTCTGTTTTAACTTAGAGCCAGTATCTTCAAATGACAAATCAATTCTAATTATAACTTTATTTAAATGGCCTATTCATCCATTCGTCTCTTTCATTCAAGTGCAAGTATGAATTATCTATGCTTTTGTGCGTATTATAAATGAAATGGTATTAATTGTTATGCCCATAAACTTCTTCTTTTCTTTCATCACACTTTTTTATCTTATTGTTTATCACCGAGTACCTGTTATTGATATTCATTGGTTATGACATTGCCATGAATATCTATTAATTTTTATAGTTATTATTCATGCTATGGTCATTTATCAGATAAATCACAGAAGAATTCATCTGACTATATACTTTATATTAATTAAATTATGAGTATTAGTAGGTTATTCGTGTTTTATGCTTCATTCATAATTAGATATATTCCATTTTTAAACTATATAAATAGTTTATATCTTCATAATATATTAGGATATGTACTATGTAATGTAAAGTTTTATTTCGTAATAACTTTATTAATATAATGAAAACTTTTGATTAAATCGTAATATAACTATAAGATATTAAATATTTCATCAGCATAGCCACTCAACTGATAATTAATTACACAATCAGCGTAAAATTATAATTAATGATAATTATATATATTTAATTAATTAAGAAAGGTAAAATGAAAAGTCACAAAAGTAAAGAGAACAGTCAGATAAAGGAGAAATTTTAGCGCCTTATGGGAATAGAACTAATAGTTAATAAAGAAGAAGAAATTATGATTTAGATTCCATGTTATAAATCAATAATTTACAGCAGCAATAACAGTAATATTAAATCAATACAGTCTAATTTGTATTCAGAATTGAACCTCAATTAATAATGATAAATTATCAGGTTTTATTATATTAGCTTTTGAATTGAACAAATAAAGTATTACTTTTAGGATATATATATATATTTAAGTTATTGATATGGATGATAGAAGTGATTAGTTTTCAAAGTGTGTCATGAATCAAGCAAATGATGGTTAAAGCAAATGAAATCCACTTAGCAAAATTCAACTCTCAATGTCTGACGGAGGCAAACTTAGTAAATTAAAAAACCTCTAATCCTAAGTTTGTTTAATATAAGTTTAAGATTGTAATTTCTTAGGCACTATCCATCACACATATCTGTTGCTATCGTTGATTTTATCAAAGAAATGAATGACTGATTTTACAATAAATACTTGCTTATGCATTCTATTAATGTCACTAAATGTGCTCAATTAAACTTATATAGACAAGAACATACAATAAATTCAAGATGATAGGTTTATTCGATAAAAATTTAGGGTTTACTTTTGACATTAAAAACTTTAGATGAAGTAATACAGACTCTCTTAATTTTGATGGCATAGCTAGTTTTATCATACATTTACTACTTTAACATTATCAACAAAGTAGATTATCAACATAAATATGTTTGATGTGCCGATTTAGTGTATGATAATAACCTAGTCGTGTTCAACTCACGCAATATCTTAGAGTCTTACAATAAATTACAGTTTATCATCATATTTAATCGATGTTGTAGCGAGCATCATTTCATATGGAATTAATGGTGAGGCAAATCCTGTATATATTAATAGAGAAGTAATGCATAATGTGATATTGAAACCGTTACAAAAACTTCTTGAAATTTTGAGCTGGTATATATTAGTATATGTGGGAGCAACTTTAAAGCGACAGCTAGAGAAGTAATTATAACTATAGAGCATATATAAGAGCCTATTAACGATTTTTATTGTATGAGAGTGAGATAGTAGTTGACTTAGATAGGAAAAAACAACTCAAGTATGGACAAATTTGCTAATATTAGGTTTTTAGAATATGTCAATTAAGCTATATTTTAAGTTATTTAAAAAGAAAGTATAAAATTATAGATCAATTATAACCTGCTTGCAAAGATCAAGCAACTATCAGTAAATTTATATACAACGTAATTATTATATTTATATAATTAACTATTTAGATTAAATTAAACTTAATATGCACAAACTATACAATTAATTTAGAAAATCCTATAATTTGAAGCAATCTCCAATTAGATCTACTATATATTTATACCTCATATTTATACCTTGAAGAATATTTACATTTAAAACACGAATCAGTTTACAAATCCCTAATTAATGTTTCAATTAATACTTTCAAATCATTTACAACATGAGGCACAATATATAAATTTAAATTTAAATACATTTAAATTTTAATAAAATTTCCTTAGAATATACCTAATTTTCTACTATCTATCAGATTAGATGTTCTTTTACATTTGAAGTTCAGTAATAATAAAGATTATTATTATTTAAAAAACATAGTTTGACATTAGATTTGTGAACTTCCACCTACCTGATATTTTTTTATTTATAAATTACATTCAATTAGTTGATTTTATTAATTGCTAAATAAATTATATAATTTTACCTTTATAATCTATTTACATATTATACCCATTTCTTATAATTATAAACAATTAAAGTTATTTGAGTTTAAATACTTAAAGACAGCATCAGGTTTTACTAAAATGAAAGCATCAAAGAAATTTAGTAGGTACTAACAGATGATCCTAGTTATAATATATACCTGAGTGTTTACTTCAGATAAGACAATCACTATAATATTAATGAGAAAAGAGTGCAGACAGAACATATGAAATTTGCTGTTTTATATGGGAACTATCTGGAATGCTCATTATTGTTATTGGTTTATTTATAATTTCAGCATAACTATGCTATAACATTGTTATTTCGTTAATCATGATAAGGCTCTACTATTTTGTCAATCAGAAAGATAAAGATGAATTGAGCTTTAAAGAAAGCCTTCACATTAAGGCAAATCTAAATGAGGATAAGTCTGAAAAGAATAACAAACAAAGAAATGACATTAGATGCATAGATGATAATACATATTTCACCAGATAAATTGTCATAATCACAAGGAACTCTTCATTATACAGAACTAAAATCAGTTTTTAATAAACTAGGTGATGAGTGCAACATAAAAAGTTTATTACTTTAGGCAAATGAGTTATATTAGAAAGAGAAGACTAATAAAGAAGGTATGTGAAATTTTTTGTTTGTTTTGGGGTAGAAGAAAAATAAAATTTGATATTTGATGATTTGATCAACAAATTTGGAATTTGATGGTTAAGCTATAAGAAAGTAATGCTGAGAATGTTTAAAGTTCACGGGGAACTGAGGAGTAGCTTAAAAACACTGAAAGAAAAGCTAGATGCAGTTGAATATATTAGGTATACGGGGAACTTAAAGACTTAGATAAATCTTTTATTATAGAGGTGAAAATTAGATTATCTAAAGACAAATATATGTGAATGTTTAAGAAAATAAAAAGCTAAAATTATTTAATAATAATTTTCTATATTAAAAAAAAATTATTATTATTATCATTATTATTAAAAAGTAAATCGAGGGCCTAATAGCCACTCAGCTTTAATCACTTGAGGGGTTGGTTACCCTTTATATATAAATTTTGGATATACCACTAGTTATAGTTCATCTTCTTCCTCTTTGCTTGTTCTTTCTTTGAGGATTTCTTCTCTTTATTTGATGACCGTTGTTTTTCCTGGTGTTCCTTCTGCTCTTCATTTTGCCATTGCCTTGGTTTGACCTTTTGCTGTCGTTGATATGGACATAATGGTCATCAATTTTGGCTACTGTCACTTAATTATAGTTGGCTACTCTGATGTTGAATCGAAATAGTTGCATTTTCAGTTGATTCTTGTATCTTATTATGATATGTTGAATTAGGTCATTTCTGAAGAAGCTAGAGTGTTTTTAGAGACACTTTATGTAGAAAATGAATCTATTCTTGATTTAATCTCCTTCTTTTTCTACCTGAATTACTGCATTTAGATGTGTCGTCTTATTTTTAAGCAGTATAGCTGCAAACTGTTTGACGAGAGAAAGGTGTGATTCCGCAGTGTTTGTGGGTACATTGCCTATTTTTAGTTGAACTATGTCGTCTGCTATTAGTTTAGCTAGCTATTTTTGTCAAGTTCATTAGGAATATGTACCATATACTCTGAGGAGGTAAGGACTTCATTGTAGACACCTGTTTTGCTAGCATTAAATGCTAGTGATACTAAAGTTTCTTTGGAGTCTATAATATCTTGCCATTTTACATGTGTACATTTGTACTTGGCAAAGTCCAAATCAGTTACCTTCGTCGATATGCATATCTTTATTATTAATTTAATTTTCTTTAATAGTTTACTATTTAATAGTCTATTAAATTAATTTAATTTAATTATAATGCGTCATAGAATTAAGTTAGTGCTTCACGACTTAAGCTTTGGGATTTTCCTCTGAATCTAAGTATGAAGATGTCGGATTTGTTAAGGTAGTCATAGTCCTCTTCAGATGAAATATCTAAAAAATCTTCATCATTAAAATGTTTTAGACTGGTTCCTATGAACTGGGATTTAAAATCCAGTTTGTTCTATGTTGTTTTGAGATCGAACTATTGAAGGATCTTGTCGATTTTTTAGTTGTCCAGTTTTTCAGGGTTCTTTAGTATGTGTGTCAGAGAAATATCTTTCCTGCTGATTTGTTACTGTTGATTATGAGGTTGAGCAGGTTAACTTCTTGATTGAGGCCTTAGATCTAAGAATCTATTGATTCTTTGTGTATAACAAATCCTTCTTTTTTGGGTTGGATGTTGTACTTGTTGATAGATCTTATTTGTCTTAGCAGTTGCTCGAATAGATAAGCCCAGTTTCTGGTCATGGTCTCTTGTCTTCTTTGTTTATGGACTTATATGTTGAAGAGCGAGATGACGAGAAAAGACTGATGGCCTAGTCTTTTGATTATGTTTTTAGCTACAAATATAAGCTTCTGTATAGTATATAGGCCCCATACATCTTGTTGAAAGATATTTACAATAGCTCTTGTCAAGCTTTGGAAGTCTTTCTCATTGATAAAAGTAATTTTTTTAATTTTTTTAAAAAATAAAAATAAGCATAATACTCAATACAAATGAAAACAAAATGCTTAAATTCACTGGAATAGAAGGAGTTAGAATAAATCTTCTTTAAATATGTGAGACAATTATTCAGCATTGGAGAAGCCAAATATTTAGTAAATAGGGTTCAAACTGACTTGCTCACTTGAGGAATAGCACTTCACTTTTCTACGCTTTGGTGAAGTCATTTTTAGCCTAAGCAAAACCAAATATAGTGGAATCTATTATAAAAGTTTAAGCAGCCTTCTCCATTTTAAAGAGTAAAAGTGTCTAGAAATAGATATAGATTTAAAACTCTAATTTTAGAGCTTTAAATGCAATCTTTTGATAATCGAAGACAAGAAAGAGATATTTTTCAAAGTAAACGGGAGAACCATGTAAAAAGAAGAGTAATCAATAACTTTAAGCAGTTTAAAATTCATAATATATACAACAGATTGTGAATAAGACGAATCATATTGCTTACAGTAAAGAAGAAAGTGAATTGTTTTAAATAATATATTAGATGAAATCTTAATATTATAAATTGAAAATATATATCTAAAAGAGAAATTTCATCTTCATCATCATCGTCTGGTTATCTTTTGCTTTTCTATATCTTATTTATAATTTACATTATGTGAGTGCATAGTAATCTCTTGAGTCTTATGAATTTAACCTTTGATTCTTGTTAACTAATCATTTAAAACAATTCACTTTATTCAAAGAAAATCATAAATAACATCAAAATGAACCTAGAGATAGAATTAATGAAGAGGAAGGAGATTTTATAGAAAAGACATTAAATAAATTTGATTAATTTTTAATAAGATAATAAATATACTATAAGATTTGGAACAATTAGAGGTAAAACATAGAAATAACTTAAACCTTTAAACTATTTATTATAGGTTTTTATTATCATAAAGGAATGTTATGTATTTTTTAACAATAAATGGATCACGAAATATTATTTCAGATATGATTAGTTGATTTTAGTTTTAGAGTTTTTAAACATTTGAGATGGGTACTTCATTATTTTAATTAAAAAGCAAATATAAAAATGAATGGATGAGATTCCGGGAGATTTTATAGTTCTTGGTAAGTCAGGTAATTGTGACACAAACATGCATTATTAACTCCTAAATCGATCAGTGGTTGATATAATAATAAGAGAGGATCCAAGATGCTACATATGGAGGGAGTTTGTAGCATGAAGAGGAAGATTCAGTGAACTAACTGATAAAGTCCTAGAAGTAGAGGGATTCTTATTCATCAAGAAAAAGGAATATTAGCAATAATAGAGAAAGGACGAGGTAAGATAAATAGGCAAACCGATGTATCTAAGAATAATAAACTAAAAGTAACTAAAGAGCTGTCGAAAGCAACAGAAAAAAGATAGTGGACATAAGACAGAACAAATAAGTGAAGGAGGTATACAATAAAGAATAAATTACAAGGAATCGCAACTGGCTACATGTTTGGAAGAACCGATTTCTACTGAATTATACTTCTGGTAAATTATAGTAGTTATTCTTTTCAATACTTTAATTTTCCATTAAAGTTTTTTATGAGTGGTACTATCAGCTTAAATAATGACTATTCATTCTTCTAAACTCATAACAGATACCTTGACTACATTAAATCTAAATCATTCTAGAGTTAACATAATATTCTTAATTTAATTTAATGCTCAATATCTTTTTAAAATTTCGATGACATAGATTCAATTTCTATTCAGATCAAGCTCTATACATAGCAAAAATTTAAATAATTATTAATCTAGTTTAAATTAAATTCATTAATCTAATCGATTGAAATATTAAGGGTATAAATTCATCTAAACTCAATAAAATAATAGAGGAAAATTAGAAATTCTATCAACAGTTTTATCAGTTGTAAATAATATGTTGCAAAAACAATAAATAGCAATAAATAAGCTAAGTCTTTTGGTAAAAAGTAAATAATGTTATAATGAAATGAAAGTATTAAAATTAAAATAACTATAAATGAAAAAGAAAAATTTAAATTAAAAAAGGTTTTTATGAATTTTAAAATAAAATATGTCAAAATTGAAATGGGTTTTCATGATTTCTCGAAATGAATCGCATACTTTTTGTCATTTTCAAAAAGCTTTGTGGTCACTTCTCTGCAAAATTTCTCGATCAAATATCTTGTAAATATCGGGGAGATGATCACGAATATTTTATCAAGAAAGAACATAAATAAAAGATAACAAAACAAAAAATACCCGAATATATTAGAAAATACTGAATTCAATATTTTAATTTGGTAAACAAGCCCTTATATGAAATAAAAACGGCTCTTTCCTCAAATTTTTCTCATATTAAGAATCAAAAAATGTAATTCATAAAAAATAAAAGACATATTTAAAAAGTATTAAATAGTTAGATAAAACCTATGCCCATTATCATCAGAACTTTAAAATTAAAATCTATATATCTTTAAGCAAAAACTTTATCTTAAAAATAAAAAAAAATAACTCAAATGATATGACTATCACAATTATTGTCAAAACGACAATAAATAAATTTATAAAATAATAAAGACTTATTTGTAGAGAGAGAAAAGTTTTTGACTCGAAAGTAAAATTTATAAAGTCGACACAAATTATCTAAACTAGAATGATATTAAATTTATTCTGACTATTTTGATGACGCTGAACAATAGCAAATAGCTTGGAAAGCAGGTAAAGTAGAAGTGAAGGTTTACTGATGACATTTGGCTATCTCAAAAGTCGAAGTCAAGCGCTCTTCCCTTAGCTTGAGGCAACGCAATCTCTAAAAGTACTTATCTGGTGAGGTCGTGATGTGTTAGGTTTGTAAGATGAGCTCAAATAACTATGATCTGTAGCTTTCCAAAAACACCTAGATGAGTTGTCTAAGACTCTAAGTAATGATAACAAATAAGAAGGCAATTTGGGATCATAAATCTGAAAAGTTAAATTTCTCATGATTTTTAAAACTCATAAAAACTGCTTAAATATGCCAAATTTGACTCTTTTCATCATATTTGACAACATTTATAAAATATCTAATTTTTATCATTTTTCGGTTTCACAGCACTTTTGCAGTTTCTGAAAAGAATTTCGGGGCAAATCTTCTAAAATCTACTCTGACTATTTTGATGACGCTGAACAATAGTAAATAGCTTGGAAAGCAGGTAAAGTAGAAGTGAAGGTTTACTGATGACATTTGGCTACCTCAAAAGTCGAAGTCAAGCGCTCTTCCCTTAGCTTGAGGCAACGCAATCTCTAAAAGTACTTATCTGGTGAGGTCGTGATGTGTTAGGTTTGTAAGATGAGCTCAAATAACTATGATCTGTAGCTTTCCAAAACACCTAGATGAGTTTTCTAAGACTCTAAGTAATGATAACAAATAATAAGACGAATAAGGAATTTAATATTGTCCTAATTATAAGGTTAAATTTATCGTTATTTTTAAATCATATTTTAACTTCTCAAATTCACTGTTTACCATCATTTTATTAATTATATCAATTTTATGAAATATTATTTTTTTTTTTATTTTAATTAGGAGTTCAAAGTCAATTATTAAATAGTTTAAGTCAATTTATTATTAAGATTATTTTCTTTGTTTTTTCTCCTGTTTTAGTATAATAAGCCTATCTTTATTTAATAATACTATAGGTCTTTGTATTTTTAAAATCAATAACTTACTAATTTTTTATTTACATTATTTGCTTTTACTTTTTAATGTTTTTTTATTTTTATGATCCCCCAAAAATTACCTAATTTATCTTTTTTATGATTTCTCATATCTTGTAAGGCATTCTTTTTCTCATATTCTATTAAATTTTTTTTCTCTTTGAAACTTCTCGTCCTACCAATATGTTATTTACGTAGATCTGATCATGAATACGCGATTATGATCTTATTTGGATAATTCATTCCCACGAACGATGCCCGAATAGATTTGATTAAACTAAATTTAGTGTTTTTTTATGCTTAGAGAGCCCTCAGAGGAAATGAAAATACCCTTCTCTCTCTATTAAAAGTTAAATCTAAATCTTAACCTTCTTTTAACTCTTCTCTTTTTTTCAATTAAGATTTATAGATTTTTGAAAGAAACTAGGCAGTTTATCATCTTAAATATTATATTTTTTTATGACTTAATTTTTGTAGTCTAATTTATCAACTCCTTTGGTTAAATCTTGGTATGAATTCTATACATTTGTCTTTCAGCTCTTTTCAATTTTGGTTTTGCAATATAAATTTATAATTAAAAGGGGTCAATGCGGCTACTTAAGCTTATCAATTAATACCTCCTTTCAATTTCACGACGCAATGTTTGAATTAGATATCTGTTTAGGACTCTTAATAATAAATCATTATTATTTTAAATAGGCTATGGTAATTTCTTCTGAAGGAGACAACACATATGGTTGTCAAAATATGTCTAACACTTTATTTAATTAATTCTAAATTGCAAATCTTTTGATGTTACTTCCCCATTTTAAGAAGGGATGGACTCCTCAAACTACAAGATTTATCACCATAGTTTGTTGCCCAAGCACAAGATCCAAGATCGAGAAAGCCCTGATCAGAAGATTCAACGACAGAAAAGATGCAAGATAAAGAGGAACTAGGGAGCATTTGCTATGGTCTGAGAAGTAAAAGCAGCATTGGAAAGATATCAACGACGAATGGAAGCACGCAAATCTTATCCCGGGAAATCACATCTAGGAAGATACGATGGAAGATTGCTTAAAGATGATAGAAGAAGTACAGCTCAAAGAACATAAGTTCACCCAACTCATTCTTCCTCCAATAGTCCTGAATGACAAAGGGATTGTACAAATGGAGATGAGCATCGCCTCTATGAATTGGAAACTAGAAAACGGCAGGTTTTGGAGACAACAAGAATTGGTCGAGGTAATCATTTTACCAGTATGCTGCCAAAGCTCAATCAAGAAGTGTCAAAATTGGATAATTTTGAGAGTGACTAAAAAGTCACAAACGATGGAGATATTGGATGCAAGAAGGCAAGTTGGCAGCTTAGCAGTAGTACAGAAGTATCACGGTCAACTGAACACCCTCCTTAAAGAAGTAATGGAGAAAGAATTCACAACCGACAAAATATCCATGAACCAGGAGATCAACCAAGTACCAGACCCAGAGGATTGCGGAGTAATGGCCATTCTAATGATAAACCACATAGCATTAGAAATCCCAGGTCAACCGGTATTCCAGATATTTGCAAAAGATTGGATTAACATGCAAAGGTATTACCTAATCATTATTTTTCGAACCTGATGAAAATGGCTCTTATTTATAATGGCATTTATATTATTATTTTATATGAATTTCACTAATAATAAATTAGTGAAATGCATTTCACTAATCTAAGATTAGTGAAATTCATATAAATCAATATTACTTATGTTATATAAACTATAAATGCATTGATAATTTTAACTATGTATATATTAATAATTTATTGTCCTAATTTAGGACATGATTAATATATTATAGTATATATTCTATTAATGTAATACTGTTTTGATAATAGTTTAAATTAGATTAAATTATGATTTACAAGTCTATAAAGACTTTTACAAATTCTAATTAGATTTTAGGAACATTGTTCTTTAAAGAATAGAGATTCAAAATTTTTCCATTTATTCACTATTTGTGGATAAAAAAATATTATTTATGATGGAAAGGGATCCTAAAAAATCGATATAGAAATTAGCATAATTACAGATAGAAATATGACTAATTACATAAGGATTATTAGGATTCCTTAATTTGAGACTTAATATAATTATTAATACTTAGTAAAAATATAAAGTATTTAATATTATACTTATATTAGCATAATAATTATTATATTTAAATCTAGTATATTAGTTTAATTAAGTAAAGCATTTTAGATAATTTAAACAATGTCATTTAATTAGTCTTCGTTCGTTAAAAACCAAAATTCTCAAAAATCACAATGTTTCAAATAAATAATTGGGCTTTGCTTATATAAGACTCAATGCCATCTAATGGCTATAATAATTAATTTTTGTAATCGATATAAATATCGATGAATGTTCAACCTAGAGATTGGGTACATCAAAATAGAGATAGGAAGGTCAGGAAAGGCAGTTGAAAAAGAAGAAGTCGAAAGAATCGCTGAGAAGAAAAATGAAGCGCTTTGGTAGTGGGTGGAATAAGAGGCAGACACAGAGATGATTAACTAAACTTCTCACATCGATATGTGGGACGACCTTGTTCTGAAGAACGGCGCGCAATTTGAATTGGAAAGAGAGAACGTCATCAACGAAGGAGAATTCAGCGAGGCCGGAGAGTAGCTTAGAGATGTTGAGTGGTATATGTCCAATGACAGAACAAAATATCTCAAAAGACTCAAGATGGAAATTGGGAAGAGAAATCTAAGAGGGGGAGTCAAGAGATCGAAGAGAAGACCAATAGACATCAAGGCGAAGAAAGTATCTAGATCCAATAAGTTGAGACTATCACTCAGGCAAAGGAGAAAGACCCGGAAGATGAAGATCAAAATCAAGGAAACAAGAGAGACTGGGAAGAGGAACAGTAGTGATAGTAATGAATTACACGATTGCACTATTTTCAACTTTTCTCAATACGATTATTATTCTATTTTACTTAACTAAGTGATTCACTAACTAACTAACTAACTATTTCCCCATTTTTTCAATGTTTAGAAATTTCTTTTATGTATTAGTTTAAGATGGCTTAAAAAAGCTTCCATTTATCTAGTCTACTTCAATTGAGTTTTAATTATTATACTTTAAATGAAAAATTGTATATTATTAAACCAAATTAATGTGCACCCTAGACTTGTCGACATATCAACTAGTGATGTTACCATCCATTCTTATATTTTAGGCTTCTTATTGACTTCTTTCTACAAATAATTTAATTCGCCTAAAGTGTCAAAGTTTATACATTCATAAAAATATTTAATTTTACATTATATTATCTGCTACTCTATTACTCCTTGTTTTTTCTATTGACAGTATCAGCTCAAACCAAGTTGCCACATCAAGCTCATCATTCTTAAAATGCGATATTACTGATACAAGCCCCAAAGCAGCTGAAAGAGCACCATGTCGTGTTGATGTTGCTAGAGACGGTAGTGTAATGTATAGACCCTAGAGAGGAGATAAGACTTAGTGGCATAAATGTGACGAAGACATATGCAATGATATCAAAAATGATAATTTGTAAGTGTATGTGGCTATCGATTTCTTCATATAGGCAATAACTTGCTTGTTGACTCCCCATTCCTTCACTTAGTAACAAGCTGTCACTGCTTTAGGGAATTTTTAGAATCCTCCTGTATGTCTCTTCTCAAGGATTGTGTCGGCTGAAGAATTACTATCCCCATTAGTGGCAGTTAGGAATGAATTTTAAGTCTGATATAATAAATTAAAAGAATTAAATACTCGCATTAAGAATTTTATAACCTCTTAAATGTTTATTGTAGGCTTATAGGCAGGTATTAGTCTATATAGTATTAAATGATTTGCAGTCACATATTAAAATATTAATATATTTAAATTAAACTTTAATCATCATTATCTTCTTATTCAAATTCAAATTAATATTTTTATATATGTCATATCAGTATGTATATATTATAAAAAGATTTTCATATTTTCTTTAAACAGCTTAATTCCTGATATTTCTTTATCTTTATCTGGATAACTTATGATGCTACAATGAAGTTTTGTTCTGGATTTGCCCACATCAGCACTTTCTTTCATAGTCAACAACTGGTTAAGCTCTGCTTATTTCCATTTTTCATTAGATTCACTTTGTTAAGTAGTTTGTTTATTTTGATTTGATTATCTTTTTATATAATATTAAATAATTTATTATTATTATTATTATTTGTACAATTACTTATATGAGAATCAATTTAAACGATTTGAATTACACATAATCAGTATTTGAAACGTTTCTCTTTTTGCTATCATTCTTCTCAGTAATAATTAACTGCATCATTGCCAGCAAAGCTTAAAATGTGTGTACTCAGTTTTCTCTTTGATTGTTCTCACATAGCAGGCATGATGGCAATATATGATCAGGAAATCTCTTTAAATTCCCTAAATTCATTGACACTGCCTAGTGTCTTATAATTTCTGGGTTGGCTATATGATGTAATGTATGTAGTTAATGCTTTTTTCTCTATTAAATTGATAATTAAATTAATTAATAATAATAATATTATATTATTGCACTTGTATTCAATGAAGAACAGGGGAAGTAAGCAAGCATTGATTCGGAATCTTGTATAAATACTTTATTTTAAATTCTTTTGGTATCTTTTTGGTTGAATCCAGCAGCAGAAGTGGCTAATGGGTCTTCATTTTCTTTTTCATAATCACTACCTGTATATTTATAGATTAGTCTATAGTGTTATTATAAAACATTTTGATTATTATTAACTAGTATTAATGGTTATATATTTTTCATTAAGTTCTTTATTTCAATCAACCAAACTTTTGAAAAAGCTATTATCCAACTGGTTTTCAAGTTAATTCTGATCCTCCTTGTGAAACCCTCTAAATCCTGTTTTATCTCCTTCATTAACTATTGATAGATATTGTGACATCAACCCATAATATGTATTTATTTAATTTTAAATCTAGCCAATAAATTGAGAATTGTTGAGACATACCTCATAAATAGGAGTGATGATTTTTGTCAAGCTTTTTACAAGTCTGTTTTTACCAAGTCTGCTTGCTCTTATTCGATGTGAAACATTCATCTAGTAGAGTTTTTAATTAGAAATGTTTATATCCAGCTTTGGAGCAATTAATAAGAATGTTCTTATATATTAAATATACATGTTTTGCTTGAGGAAGTAATCTGTTTAATAATTATACTATTTAGGAGACGTAAATTATATAATAATATTATAGTTTGATTTTAATAAAGAAAAGGATTGTGAATCATATTGCCAAATTATGTTTTAAATACAGGGGATATCTGCGAGGAGGTTATGATGAAGATATAAGGCTCGATGAAAGATGAATAATTCAGTAGCAATTGTGATATCAACTTTAATTAGTCCAGCAATTTTGTGTATTCTAGTATTAAATCAATTATTGATAATATCAAGTCAACAATTATATATATTATTATTTTATTTATAACAATTATATATATTATAATTTTATATATACAGTCTTTTTTATTGATCCATATTGAAGCTGAACCAATAAATATACCAATAACTGATATAAATATTTATTGCTAAAATTAAAAGGCATTCAAAATACACAAATAATAAGCGATGTTATATGAATTACAATGTTTTTACTTTAATTATAGAATTTTTATTTTCATCCCTCCCTCAATTTGCTACTTTGCTCTTGTCTTTGGAGGTTTTAACTCTTTCTAACCTTTAATTTGTTTGTTAAACATTTTATTGTCTATAACTTATCCCTGAGCTCCTTTGTCTTCTTTATTGCTTGCAAAAGCTGATCAGTCATTCCTAGGAATCTAAATATGCTTAGGGTTTATATGCTCTCTTTCCTGTCTGTTCACTTCTCCTCTCTCCCAATTCTGATTTAAATATACAATTAAAATTAAATATTCTTCAGGTTTATTGACAAAATCACTCAATTATCCTTTCTTAATAGATAGATGATATTCTAATTACATCATTTTAGTGTTCTTTTGAGTAAATACATAACGAATATCCATGTAAAAGCTTTAGTATCTTATCTCTTTTCCATTTTCCTTAAATAGCCATAGATTCTCATTTTGCCACACCGCAGTGTTATCAGTGTTCTTTTCCTATATTTTCCTATCAAATTTGCCAATCTCCATTTACATACATCATATCATTCTGTAAAAGAGTGAATTATAATGATAATATCACACCATTTGAAAATTAAGCTGTACTCTTGCAGACTAATTCAATCCCTTACGGACATCCAACGAAATGCTCTTACTTGAATTCTAGTGCTATATGATTGGTTATTAGAATGGGTAACATATATCTCAATCTATGGGGTCTGTAACTTAGATTATTTCCAATTTGCTTATAATAAAATCATCTTAATTCACTATAACAATAATTGTACCACATTGAGCTCTCCAGTCCCCTTCCTCGATCTTATAAATATTAAGAACTTATAGAGGATTGCCTCCTTCTTTCAATCTTGTTCTGATTTGACCTTTCTTAGATCCAATAATTCATTTATTATTGTTTGTTGTGTAAGTTGTAACTTCTTTGTGAATTATCTCTGTGCAACCTATCAACTTTACTGTGTGCTCATTCATAAAGTTCATAAATTAAATTTATTGTACTTATTCGAGTGGATTAAATTAAATTATATCCTGTAATAGAAACCAATGAAATTAGTAAGAGTTTTGAAGTTTCATATATACAGATTTATAATTATACTAAATATATAATAATAATATTAATAATAATAATGTGATCACATTGAGGTCTCTGGGGACCCTCGATCTTAATAAGCTAAAAAGCTTTGTAAGGGACAAGCCCTATTAGTGTCTTGGAGATTCTCTCCTGGAATACTGAGTCTTCATCTTCTGCCTCTTCTTCTTCCTTTCCCTTTTCCTTTGCTTTTGTTCATTTTTCTCTTTCTGAATTTTCCTTTTTTATTGTTTTTTCTCCTTTTGACAATTTACTCATAGTCACCGATGTCTTTGAATTTGAATAGTGTGTCGAAATGTTTGATATTGATTGAGAACTTTATATCTTTTTATGCAATCTGTTCTTTGCATCTAGTGGTGAATAGTTTAATTAGGTCACATTTTAAGAAGTAGGAGTGTTTCTGTAAGCATTTTATTTAGATCTCTATATTGTTCAGGTGTGGAGAAGTAGTCTGAGCTAACCGATAGGCAGCAAGCTTCGTTGGCTGTAACATTCTTTAAGATATTTATATTGAATAGTCTTATGAAACCCTCAAGTTCAGGGTGGGTTTCGACTGCTGAGTTAGATTCAGTCTTGATGTGGTCAGCTAGTTACCCTTTGTCCATGTTGACCATTTTTATCATTTAAGCGTGGTCTATGTTGTTATAGATCGCGGTTAGGGCGTCAAAGATTCTTTTATGTGCCAGTTTGCTATTTATTGCTGTAATCCATCTGGAAATGCAAGACTCTCTGGTGTCGAATCTATTTTAGAGTTATGCTTTGGTTAGAGTTTGCATGCCTGGGTATGTTTAATATTAATTAATTTATTATACAATCTCATTTTTAATTGGATCCATATTTAGTACTAAACCTTAATTTAATAGTTCTGATTAATTTCTTATTCAGTACTAAACTTCTTCTGAGACGTATTTGACGTCATTAGTTTAGTTAACTGGGCGAGTCATGGAGTGATTCATTGATTTTCTTTCTTCATCAATGACAGACTCTATACAGTAGGTGTATTGACTAGAGTCATCTATGTAAGAACTGTCGTTATGGTTGTCTTCGCAAATTTGCTTTTCTTCAACAGAACTCCAGTCTTCCTCGTGTTCTGAATATATTATCTTTTTTGTGATAATTTGTTTGTTTCCTTTGCTATAGAGGCTGTCGTGATTTACTATAAAGGATTTGTTACTGTCAAGCTTTGAGTATATGTCAAGTCTTTTTGTAGTGCAGTCTGCTGGTGTAGCTGATTGTTCAGAGTTAATTGATGTAGTTTTTTCGTGGTTTTGTTGGGGTTTTGTTGTGGTATATTGGGGTCTTATGAATTTATTATTGATTGATGCTAGTCTCAGCATTTGAAATAGTTATTGTGTCCAAAGTTGTATTGCCTCGGTGTTGTTTTCTTTGTCAAATTGTATACTAGTTAGGTATATCTAGAATTGGTTGACTATTGTGAAGCCTTTTCTTATAAGTTTCCTGGCTATGAAAGTAAGTATCTCGAGTATTTGGAGCCCCCATTGTTCTTTGTTTTGTATAAGATGTTAATTGTGTAAAGTGCGAGGTATTTTAAGTCATTGTTTTCCACTTCTCCTTAGATTATGTCTTTTAAGTTTTGCTCTGTATACCCATTATGTGTTTCTTATTTAATATTATACCAAATATATAAAGAATTTGTAGACTTGAGAGGAAACTTTAATAATACCTGTCTCTGGCTATACAAATCCGAATTATTAGGGGGTTTATGTTTAAAGTCAGAACCATTTATTTTGTTGCTTTTATTTCTAGATCCTCATACTCTAGAACAAGTAAGATCTTAGTTGTATTTAATCAACTCCTGCAAATGATACTTTTTTATAAAAATTGGAATTTTATAATTTCTTTAGTAAAACTTTTAAAATAAACCTCCCAGTCATGTTTTTATTAAAATGAAATTTCCCTTATACATTTATTTTAAGAGTAAGTAGGAGTATCTAAATCATGTTGCTGATTTTAACATCTGTCCAGAGTTTTTTCTGTCGCTTGTTCTCCAATATTTAAAGCCTCATTGTATATTAATTATAGGTATATTTTATATTAGTAGTAGCAGTAGTTGTGGAAGTAAGTAACATATAAATTAATTTTAAAAAAATATCATATAAAGTAACATTAAGTAATTATAAGATATATGAAATGTGTAAATGAAATCTTAAGAATACTAGACCACCTAACACAGTTGCGGTTCCTAATACTTCACACTCCTGGATCTCTATCTTTGCCTTCATCTGCATATATCTCTCCTCCTTATCTATTTCATCTTTTTCATGGTGATATAGTTGCTCATCAATCTCTTTGTTGATATCCCTTTATTCTTCCTGTGGTTCTATCATTTTTAGCGGTTCCTGTTTGCGTGGGTATTGTTTAGATATTCCATTGTAGAGAAAGCCATTGATTTTGGAGATATTTTCTACCGATTCACTGAATCTCCATTCACAATCTAGGTACTAGCGCTTGATTTAGACTATATCTAACCTTTCATAATTATGTCTTAAATTAAAGGCAAAGTCTTTATTTGCTCGTTACCATAGTAGTTCATTCTTCCTTTCCATATCTCTTTCCACGTTGGGTCTATTTTGATTGCGATTTTAATATTCCGATCTCTATTTCCGCAGATCTTATTTCTAAGTAGAATTCCATGTAACATCTTAGCATGTTAACCAATCCTTTGCAAAAATTTGAAATATCGACTCTCAGAAAAGAATTAAAGCGAGAAGATTGGCTATAATTATGGCAATGAAACCATAGACTTTAAGTATGGTAATGAAACCATAGTCCTCTGGATCTGAACTTGCCGTTTCTCCAATTTCCTAATAAGTATTTTACTTGATGCTTCATTCCTACAGTGCCTCTACTCAGTTATTTAATTTTCCAGTACACTTTTGTATTACTCAGTATGATTAATTTTTAAATATAATATTTTTAATAATTTAATCAAACTTTAAACAACAACTAAATCACTCTCCGATTGACATAATATATATATACTTATAGTTGTTACTATAAATGATCATTCCCTTTTAAAGAAAGTTTTAATCTTTTCATCCTTCTAAGGTTCATGCTATCTTGAATTCTAATCTGAGTATATTCCAAAGTTATAACAGGTTTATTATGATGCACGACTATTACAGCCAATTTGGCTGCTTTCACTCTGTTGTAGAACATAATATGAGAAAAGTTGCATTTGCACTTATAGTTTTATTATGCCATTGCTTGGTGCAGTGAATAGTCCATCACCCTAATTTTCCCATATTGTTCATGAGTGTTATACTTTGTTTTTTCTTGAGCTTGGGCAATAGAACATGCATCAGATAAACTCCCTTGATACTGCTTATTGAAAACACCATAATATTCGGGGGCATGTAGTTTACCAAGCACCTCTGCCAAAAAGCTTAACTTGAGTAGCACAATGATAAGATCATCTCTTGGGAATAAATAGTGCCTAAAATAAATAAAAATGTTGAAATCTTACTTTCTAAACCAGATAGGTTTAAATGTGACTCTGACATATAAGCTTGTGTATGATCACTCTTATCTTATTAGTTGTAATACTTCGCAGATTTTTTTGATATATCTAAATTAAAAAGTTTATATATTAATAAATATACTTTATAATTTTCTGATGAGTGCGATAGCTTCCAGAGTTGATTCATGAATTTCTTATTGAAATTCGTCTAAATAATATAATTTAAATATTTATCAGTATACAATTGCCAACCTTGTAATTAAAGGCAGATTATTGAGTATAATTAATACTTAGTATAAATTACGATTAAATTATTTCTTATTTATATATAATTGATATAATGGATGACGAAATGCCTTGAAAGAAAAGTAAAAAATCTATAATTTCCCTATATATTCAACTAACTTACCATCTTAAGTGGATATTGAACCTCTTCTAAATGTATAAGAGTAGTTTTTGCCGCAATTTTTTTATCAATATTATCAAAGTCCGTTATCTTTCAATACATCTCTTTTAATAGTTTGTATGATAATTATTAACTTCTAATTTTGAATGAACATATACTATGACTTCTAGAGTATCTCAATAGGAATGTCATAAATATTAGGGCCTACTATCTTCCGTCAATCAATAGTATCAGCTGATTTAACAAGTATTACTTTTTCTCTCAAATTAAACATCTTTTTATCGCATTTCTTGGATGGTGCTCTTAGATATCATGCAATTTGTCTTCTCTTAATATTGCGTGATATGAAATTTTAGAGCTATAGTATGTCTGTTTTACCTACCATAACAATATCAAAAATATCTTTGCTGAAATTTTAAGAATCAAAATACATACCTCAACTAAGTGGTATACTCATCTTCTTTATTTTCAATTACTAAAGTAGAGATGACAGACATTAGAGTAGAAGTGCTATATTTATAATAATTGATAAATTAACAAATTAATATTAATCATATTGACTGCTAGAATATATATTGTATTCTGAAATAGTAAATATCAAATACATTTTAATCTTATCTAATTTAAGAATTACATAATTCCTGCAGCTATTTATATCATTTGTTTAAAAACTGACTTACTAAGTTATTTCTTAGATATTTACTAGAAGTTTCCAAGATCTTGTAATGTTTAATCTATTATAAAACATTCAAAATGAGTCATTAGTCTCATTGGCTACATCTTTAATTACATTTGAAGACAATTACTAGTAACTCACTTTGTCCCTCTTTATGAAGGATTAAACTATAATTATTTCAAACGTTTACTTTATTACTACTCCTATTTATGGGATTTAATTGAAGTTTGAGAAGAATGTTGTTTTTAATCTCAAACTGTAAATTTTCTCCAAATATTTATTTGTTAGTGTTTTAAACATTTGAAGCAAATTTAGAATTATATATTCAAATCTTAAATCTATTGGGAGCTTTATTATTCTAATTTAATAAGCTGCATTAAATACCAACAATGTGTGACCTACTTTAAAGTCAAATGCACATTCAATATTTTATTAGTTCATGAAGTTAATGGCAATTGTTTAAATTGACAGTTCTGATTTAAATTGAACATCTATCTAATTGGTAAAATAATAATATAAAATTATCTTAATAAAACCCCATTAAATGAATTGAAAAAGTGACAAAAAGGTGATAAAAGGCAGTGTTGAATATTTAATAAATAGCACAATTAATGAAAAATGTTTATTATAATTTGATTAAGTTTACAACTAACTCAAACAATTAACAGTGAAAACAGAAACTTTCAATTAAATAAAACTTAGTTAACCCCATCATATCAAGATCACTCCACCATTCTGAACATTAAGCCTCATTGAGGACAACTGCCTTATATCAGGCCACCTAACCCTAGTGACAAGAACTGATGTGGCATGTCTATGCATCTCTGTTGCGGCTACCAGTCATCAACGCACTTCTACTGGGGCTTCAACTGCCAGCAACAAACTAAGAGAAGAAGGTTGAGGCATAGGCGCATTTGCCAGTTACTGTAGCACCATTTCAAGCGTCAACATTGTAAGGCTGACATACAGCATCAATGACCTGTATTGCCCATAGACTATGTGACCATATCTAGCAATACCTACAATACTTGTGACTCTATGGGATTTTGGAAGATTAGTATTGGCGTATTTCAAGAACTCCTTCTTGCATTGTGAGGTAAAAGAACATGATGCAGCAACTCCATATGTACTGAGAAAGTCGGTATAAGGCCAGGGCCTGAAAGAGCAAAAATGATTGATAGTCTTATATTCACTGATTGATAAACATTGATAAACTTCATCTCTATTGGCATGTGAGCCTTCTCCTATTGGGGCGAAGAAGCCAGAGAAGATTGGAACTCCATTGGTTGAGAAGCCAAAGAGTTCAGCGCGCATATTGAACTGCTTCAGGATCCCCTGCCTTTCTAGTAGCAACTGCTCTGTGTTATCATTGAAGTTATGTAGATAGAAAGAATCTACAAGGCATCTTACACTAAAATATAGAGAGAAGCGCTCAGTCTAGAGCGGACAATGCAGAAAGGTATAAAGATCTGATGGTTTAAGAGTAATGCTTTTCTCTCTATATCCGAAACCATCGGCACTATATGTGTAATCCATCACTTTAGGAAACTCCAATGGTCTTTTAAAAAACAGTGATGTTTGATTATCTTGGCCCCAGGATAGATGTCTGAGTCAGAAGTTCCACTGTCGTGAGATAGCTCCCGCAGCGTCGAGTGATGGCACTGGCAGCCACCTATTCGAAGATTCGCCCCTTAATTCGTTTGCAATACTGGAAGTCAAATATGCCGAAAGACCTATGCCTAGATTCCATGCCAAGATTGACCAAGATAAGACGTTAGGGATTAGGAGACATTTATACTTGATTACTAAGAGATAAGCAAGCCCAGATTTTTGAGAAACGACAAGAAATGCATAGCACATTTGAAAATAGTAATCATCTAGATGCCTTTCAGCAAGGTTAAGGTTGATTGAAAAAATGGACCCTAGCTACAGATAATCTATACTAACGTTTATAACTCTTGCTCAGGGATTGGTTATTTAATTAATGTATCTAAGTGAATACACTTGTAACATACATTCTCTAAATATTTCTGCTTATAAATTACAAAATAAACATAATTGACACAGCCTAAGATGGGTACAGAGGTTAAGGCATGATTAGGGACTCTCAAGAAATGCAATTCAATACAGATTATGTAACTAATAGTACTTTAAGATGTGAAGAGACAGTCGAAATATTAAAATATATATTAGCATTCAACAGAGGATTGCTCGCATAACTAAACAACAATATACTTAAGTCTTATCAATTTTCACTCTCTATATTTATTTATCAAGACTTTCTCCCAAATTTTACAATCTTTTATAATGATCAGGCTCAAATTTTGCAGAATTCGATATACTATAATAGGTATGTTGGAATTTTAAAATTAGAATTCTTCTATTAGCACCTCTGCATTAAATAGTTTTCTGTTGAAGAAATTGATGATAGCAAATTTATGACTATTTGAAGTCTTTAATAACTATTACAAAAGAGATAGTATGTAGCTTAGATTATTTGGTCCTCAGTATTTTAAATTGTTTTATCTTTTAAGCAAATTATATGCACTCTAATTGGTAAGTGTAGTTTTAAAGTACATTGTTGTGAATGTATATCCTTTCAGATAAATCGTTATTTCCTCACAATTATTCACTCCAAAATATAAATATCTAACTCATTATTTACTATTACACCCTACTTTGTTTATTGATATGAAAGATTATAATTAGATTCATCTACTTAACACTAATCTCCTTGAATCACACATTTCTATAATTTTAATGTCTCTAGAGACTCTTGCAACTACCCAGTCCTTGCAGTTTTTTAAGCTTTTATGATAGTTTAAATTGATTTTGCTGTCCACCTGATCTCTCCAAAATCTGCTGTTCTCTCATTTTCCAATTCATTGATCTTTTAAATTTATCAATCTAAGATATCTACATTACTCTTTAATTTATATTAATATTTATTAAATATATTTAAAAGTGATTAGCAAAAATATGGATTAAAATTAGGGCAGAGCAATTGTCAAAATTCAAATGTTGAATACTCTTAAGTTCCTTATATCCTGCATAATTTTCATAGATGTTATTGCCATATGCTTGCTTAAATACTGCTTGTCTGTTTGATTGTTCGATTAATCACTATAAAAATGAATGTTCTCTATCAAACAAAGTCGTTATAAGAGAAATATCTAATAATGATGATACCAAATAATAAATATATAATACTATATGGAATTGTTTAAATATATTAAAGCATTTATAATATATTAATTATTTTAATGCTTCTGCGTGATGAATAGCTTCGATTGGTTATTTAGTTTAAGGAAAGCAAGTAGGTTCAATAAATCCAGCTCTAATGACCAATTTGGGTCTGTATTCAACTTAGTAGAGCTATTAACACTGAGAACCTTGGCACAACAAGAATTCCTCAATTCTCGTTGATTTATAAACTTGATTTTCCAAGCAACTAGTTATAGCAATTATATTTATAATTATTACATTTAATATTTACTGTGTATAATTACACATTCATGAATGCACTCCAATTAAACATAGACCTTGGAGTATCCAAGCAAGCACTAAGCAAGCATGCTTTTTAACGCAGAGCACTCTCCATTTCACGCAGAGTTTATAAGGAGCTAACACTCTACAACCAGTTACTCAAAGCAAGAATCACTTAAGTTGCATCTGTTTTGAAACTGTGTGGTCTTTGAACTTCTATATTTAGGAAACAAGCTCTATGATTGTTGAATTTTCATTTTGGAGTTGTCTGGGTGTCCATAAATATACAATTATAATTTAAATAAATACATGTAAGGATAATTAAATAAATAATTGTAAGCAGCGTTGAGTGATAAAGTAGATTGAACAAATACAGCTAAATGAATGAAAAATGTCTAAATTGACGTTGATTTCTTCCCTTCAAATTTAGAGTAATTTAATTAAAATAATTAGCAACAGTCTCTGAATATATTTATTTCATTTATTTACTTTAAATTTATACATAGATGTATATTAATAATATATTAAACGATTATTAATTCTCGTTTTGCTGTTGTCATCACTAAACGACAGCAATCAGTTGAAATTTGCTCTTAATTTTAATAAAATGGAGTGTCCCCCCTCATCAATAATGAGGTGAGTATCTCCTCCTTCACTACCCCATTCTTCTTATTTGACTGTTTTAGTCAGCTCTACTGGCATTAAAATGGAATTTAATTTCAACATATCCATTTTAATATAGGTTCTAAACGTAATTAACATTCATATTATTTAATTTGATGTGTGTTTAAGTCAAATAAGCGGCAATTTTAAATATAATGGAAGTATTAATTAACATTCAGAGCTATTTGTAGGATTGAATATCCTTAACTGAGAAATCTCATGTTATTAGACTGACATTGGAGCTTTACAAGCTTTAATCAATTGCCTTATTGAGGTTTAAATCCTTCATTTCTAATACCATATTCTATTTAAATAAAATTAATATTAATAATAATAAATAATAATAATATTTCAATTGAAATACCCAATTACATATAATTGTTAAAACACAAAATTAATACACATCATACTTCAATCAGGGTAACTATTTGCATTTCTAGCTTCACTCACAACTGATATCAGCGTCGACATTGCTGTAATCAACTGCCTAAGCTATATTACCTTGATTAACTACAAGTTGTTTCAATTCAGATTTTCACATTTGACATTTTGATCATGAAGCACTACCACTCTTCCTCGCATTTACAATATGCCTATGACAATTAAGCAATAGTTCATGCATATGATATTATAATATATATTAATTATAAAATTAATACCGTACAAATATGAAAGTTATGCTTGAATCAAATTGACTAGTTTGATTACAATGACAGTTGAAGGCGTTAAAACTGGATGACTCACTGAAGTTGATTTAACGAGGGACTCCAAACAGCTTAACTTGAATATCCTCAACAGCAGACATAAATTAATGCATTTCAATTAAATAACTTATATTATTGTTTATTCTGTTAAAATAAAAGAGAACGTGCAGGCATTTCATTCAAGTTATAATTATTAGAGTTGCTATTCAATTGAAGCTAGATTGAAATATATGAACTCTAAAAATGATAATTTAATAGATATTTGATGTCAATAGTTAATCTAAGTAATATGAAGCCATATTTTTATTAAAACCATTTGGTATATTAATGGAATAAGATATAATATATATTACATTATTTAGATATGTGTAAGAATCTTCAATGAGATAATAATATATTAGAGTCATGACAAGTATTTTCTCTCATTATCAAAATATAAAATATTAACAGCAATAATTTCGTTCTTAATTAAGATATTTTTTGTAAAAAAAAACACTAACATATAAAATTATGATCTTTTACATTATATTATTAAATTAAAAAGTTAATAGACTAGATGAACGAAACTAGTCACTAAAGTGGACCCGTCACAAGTTCCTCAACTTAAATACAAAAGAAGTTGATTACACCTTTGGTAAATCTACTTAGAGTCCCTCCCCAACGCTAGAACATGAAAGACTCTATCTTATCTCTCTCTCTACTTTTCTTAAGAAGGCGTCAAATCAGCTAAAACTAAGCTTCAGGTAGGCAAATTTGCATTCACGAAGCTTCAATCTACTGCTCTCCTTCTCAACGTTCAGAGACTTCATAAGAGGTATGGCCACTCAACCTCTACTCAATCAGCTCCCCAACCTCAGTTCCGATAGAACAATCACATTCTCCTCATCGGAGAAGCCAATGCTGACACTAGAATTCGAGACAATACGAAAAGCGATCTCCAACTTGGAGTCAGAGAAAATCATTTTACCAAAAAACCTACTAGATAGGAAAGGTTAGACTCAGAGTCCCTCAACTCCTAACCTACCTATTTAATAATAAACATTAATAAGATTCTCAGATTTGACTTAATTCTCTAACAGAATTTAACAATTAGAAAAGTAGCTTTTAAAATCTGACCTGAATCTTAATTAATAACTCTAATTAATAAAACTTTAATTAATAAAATCCTAATAATTAAATAGTTAGCCGATTATTAACAACATTAATAACCAACTTGAGGAAAGCACAAAACTCCTCAATTTAGAACTCTCATTCACCAACCAGATCAAGGCAATCTAAAACCAATTAAGCTAGTTTGTCTCCAACCCTTAAACTTAGCTCTTAACTAACCTCCTCGATAGCCAGTAATAACATAATGTTACTTAACCAAAATTCTAAAACTTACTGAATGTTCAATCTACACCCTTTCAGCCAAGAAAGGAAAGCCCAAAATGGCACTCAAATCCTTTAACAACTACTTCCTTAACAACTAAAATTTCAAAAACACATTCAAATAGCTCACTCCACTAACTAATTACCATTAACCCCAAGATCTAACTCATCAGAGAAACACTGTCCAAAGACATAACTTTCCTACTAAGAGAAAAACACTACTAAGTACATCTTGTAAAACAATATTCATTAGAATTAACAGACGGAGACCTTAATGAGAAGATTACATTCAAGCCCTAAAACTAATGCTTCAATATGCTACCCCAATACAAACTCTCGAGTAAATTATTGACCCCTTAAAGGAACTAATAGTAAGCCTTGATGTAAAACATTTCACTACTCTTTTTGATAAATTCCTAACCCTCGTCATTCAATCAATAGATCAACTTCAAGACCCAAAGAAAAACAAAGAAAAAAAGAACCTGAAGAAGAGAAACACCTCTCCAGACACTTGGGACTTTTTACACAGACTCAGACCAAGATAACTTCTCAGACTATTGATTTGGGACTAAACCACGCTACCCTAGCACCATTCTCCCTATAAAGGAGTAAGCGAACTAGTGCATCTGGCACTACCCACAGAAGCTGTGATCCTATTGGAACCACACTCAAATAAGGACACCGTCCTTTCATAATGATATGCCCAGGGGGCTTTAAGCCCTCGATGCGAGTTAATTATTATTATTATTATTATTATTATTATTATCTTTTACTTTTGATAATTATAAGGTTCAAAAGAATAATAATGATAATAATAATAATATGATCAAATTGAGGTCTTTGGGGACCCCGATCTTATATATATTTATATATAATAATATATAAGGGTCAAGCCCTTTTCATTTTAAATAATCTGGTCTTCCATTGAGCTTTTTTGTCTTAATTTTAATATCAAGTTTTCTCTTTCTCTTCCACCTTGAAACTCCTTTCCAAAAACTTGTGGTTGGTCATAAATATACTTCCGTCCTCTTCTTTCTTGAATCTCAATTAAATTTTATGAGTTCTTCCCAGTTTAACGTTTTTTTGTTTAGTTTTGAACATTGATACCTGTTCAATATGTGGGAATATTTAGTTTCTAAGCTGTTGGGAGCCGTGTCATTTTGCATCCACATAGAGTACAATCATGCTATTTATAACTGAAAATTATTTAACATTTAAGTTGATTATTGTATAATCAGTTTAATGGAATGTTTTAAATTATTCCTTTTCTTAGCATTCTAGTTTTTGCCAGTATTTGTTCTTTGTTTTTGCGAAGTACAATTTAATTTGCTGATTCACTTGTAGTGTCAGGTTCTGTATTATACTTCCATCCATTTGATAATCAGTTTTCTCTAATACTTTAATTTAAAACTATTGTTGAAGTTTATGATTGTTAATATGTGTGAGCCTAACTTTGTTAATATTAGTCTTCACTTCTTAGTTGAACTGATCATACGAGAGTATACCGGTCAGACTTTTCTGATGAGATGCGTCAGCGATAAATGGCTTAGGTTTAGGTTTTTCTGAGCCTTTAATTCCGTGCCTATTTGAACTGAATCTTCTTCTTTTATTTCAACATCCTCTGATTAGTGTTGGATAGGGTTTTGTTGTTGCCCTGAGGTTTATCCAGAGGATGCTTAAGCTGATTTAGTTACTTAATACTAACTTAGTTAACAATATTTTCAACAGTTTTATTCGCTAGGTTTGATACTTTGAAAGGTGACTCTTGTACTACCTATTGGTATTTAATAGTAAAAACTAATTAATAGATTAAGGCCTGAAATCTTTCTTCTCTGAAGTGCCATTCAAAGTTTTTGTTCATGGTAGCCATATCTATATCTTAAAAAACCCGATTTCCTATGTTTAGTTTTTTTAGAATCATTATAAATAATAAGAATAATATTTGATTAGTATATATTTAAACAATTGACTTAAGAGTTTTATAATTCTCCCTAAGAAAGTGGAAGTTATTCTTCAAGGACTATATGTAGTATATCTGAATTTTTGAACCAGAGTTAAGAAGTTGGTTTCTTTTTTGCTTTCCTCTTTTATAGGTTTCTTAATGCTTAATATTGAGTCTGTTTTGCTCTTTATGATTGTTGAAAGTGAAATCCATCTCATATTGTTTCTTTGAAATTGAATCTTTTCAAAGTTGTTATTAAATGATGGAGCGAGAACTAGAGGCTACTATTTTCTTGCAGATCTCTTAATTAAAAAATACTTTTCAATTATTTTGTTAGTCCGCTGCATTATCTTCAAAATAGAGTTAATTGAAAATCTTGGAGTAAATGAGTGTGAGCTATCTAAAGCCATTTTTAAATTCTCGACTCATATACGGGTCAAATTTCAATAAACTTTTAAGTTTATTCTTTTTATTAATTGTTTGAAAGAATAATATTCATAAATATATAAAATAAAACGTTGTAATTACTATGAATATATAAATCAGTTCAAAAGTAATAAAAACTAAAAAAGAAATATATTAAAAAATAGTATAGTTTCTTCTTTTAATGGAATATCTTAAAATTGTTGTTAAGAAAAAAGCATGATTTATTGATTCGTCTTTATATTTAAGAATAAATGCTGGAAAACTTAAATTAAAAAATTACCGAAATGGTTGATATTTTTAAACAATAAATCTGATTAAAATTTAATTATCATCGACAAAAACATTTAAATCAAAGCAAAATTAATAATATCAAGTATATAAATAATAAAAATTGCAGTCATTATATAACTTAAGTTATTGTTAAGAAAAAAATAAGTTATCTTATTTGTTATCATAACTTAAAGCCTCGAGTTACTCATCTAGAAATAAAAAGCTACAAATCAAAGATATTTGAGCTTTTCTCAAACTTGACATCTTAAAACATCAGCAAATAGTACTTTATTGATAAGAGGGCAAACACAAAAGTTAAAAGGGCTTGGCATCAAATTTTAAACAATCAAATGTCCTCAAAGAAGCAAGTTAACTAATATCTAAGAAATATAATATTGTCCTAAGTCTCAAAATAGTTAAAAAAGGTTTTCTAGATTTGAAGGAAAAAACTTGTCGAAACACTTAAAAAATGCCGAAAAATTCAAAAATAGATAAAAATATGATTATTTATAATAGGTGACAAATATGATGAAAACAAGCATAATTGCAGTATATGAGCAGTTTTTTATGAGTTTTAAAATTCATGAGAAAATCAAATTAAAGAAAATAGTAAAAATCAAAGACAAAATTCTCCCTTTACTTTGTTATCAATCATTAGAGTCTAAGACAACTCGTCTAGGTGTGGAAAGCTACAGATCATTATTTTTTAGCTCATTTTTCAAACCTGAGACATCACGACCTCAACTTATAAGTACTCTTGGAGGTGCTTGCCCTATCAGCGAAGGGAAGCGTTCTTCACATAGACTTTTGAGAGAGCCAAATGTTATCAGTTATGCTTCATTACTACTTTAACTACTCTCTATGTAATTTACTATTGCTCAGCATCCTCTAAATAGTCAGAATAAAATTTACCATATTTAAGGGGAAAAACTTGTCGCAACTTTTAAAAATGCCTATAAAGTTATATTAAATATTAAAGTAAAATCTTTTGAGAAGTCAGTGAAATTTTTAATTAATCCAAACTGATGATTTAATTTTGATTTTAAAAGTCTTAAATAAAATGAAATAAGGGAAAATTTAGAGATTTTATAGAAGTGTGATATTTGAATATTTTAAGATTTATATTATGAATAGGTCCATAACATTAGTACGATTCCGCAGATGTCTGCGAAAACAGGAATCCGCAGACATCTGCGGGCGGAATCGTACTAATGTTATGGACCTATTCATAATATAAATCTTAAAATATTTAAATATCACACTTCTATAAAATCTCTAAATTTTCCCTTATTTCATTTTATTTAAGACTTTTAAAATCAAAATTAAATCATCAGTTTGGATTAATTAAAAATTTCATTGACTTCTCAAAAAATTTTACTTTAATTAAGTGCAATTTTAATCTTAATACTGTACCAAGATTTTTTTTAAAAATTGAGGAATATAAGCGAAAAATATCTAAATTCCAAAAAAGATTTTTCAATAATAGTACTGAAAAAACTTTTTGTTTAATCAATTATTAAGAATTCTATTTTGGTTTAAAGTTAATCTTAGCTAATTATGAACGATAATGCAAGCCTGCATTTGTCTGAATGCTCATAAATAATTTATCCTCACAATTTATATAAGGTTATTTTATAAATATCATTTCTTAATCTCACATACTTTCAAAATAAAAAGAAAGAAATTTATAATTAAATTAACAAGAATTTGTGACATCAAAGTATAAAGATTTGAAGTCCCTAGATAAAAGAATGTAAAAATTAGCGAAAAAGAAATCAAATGCAAAACAAAACCCATTAGCTTAATATATTTAGGAGAGATAATCTATTACTACATAAGCTTAATTACTATATTAGTCAATCTAGCATGCGAACTCTATGAGGATAGCAGGATACTTAAGAGTGGAAAGTTTGAGAGTATTGGCAAAAGAGATGTCATGTTATTCCTACTACTACAGGCCCTCATGCGGTTCATGGCAAAGCTTTCATTTCCTATTGTTTGCATGGCATTTTCAGTTTGGGGTTTTCGCTCCCGATCGTGGCTCTTCAACACGTACCACATTTTCACTTAAGGATCTCGATGTCAGAATGTTGACACTTTTGTCCTAATGTTTACAGATAGGTAGCTGCTCTAAAGAGGATTCTTAAAGATGAAGCTAATAGGGACTCCTTTGCTTTCTCATCGGGGTGGAATAGCAGAGCCTCAGCATCAGTTTGCTGGCCTCTATCTGCTCTCTATCCTACAACAGGGGTTTAATGGGCTACCTCAGAAAATGGTCAAATTACTTAAATTGGGAAATAATGCATTTAGGGACTTTCGGTTTTTCTGACGAAGTAAGGGGCGAACCTTCGAATCAAAACCCCAAAACCCCTTAATGAGGTTTATAAGTGCTTTGATTTGTAGGGAATTTGTTAGGGGTTGGGGTTATTAATTGGTTTTTATGTGAAATATATAGTAAATGTATTTAATTTAATCATTCAAAATGCACTTTTGGATCATGTGGGAGTGGTCTGAAGTTTATTTTACTTAACCACAACTCTATCTACTATATTGATATGTCTGATCTTGAGTTTGGTTTTATTATTATTGACTCTGCCATTTGCTTCATTGATTGAGACACTCTTGTTTTTTCAATAAATTGCTTTATTCTTTGCCTTGCATCCTTCTCGCACCTTGTAGAGTAGTAATCGTTGCGAGGCATATCGCACTCTATTATTATTGCTGCTAAAGCCCACACATCCCACTGTAAGTCTCCATCTCTCCAGTCTTCTCTTTCTGGATAATAACCTGGAGTTCCCATTACACTTCCAAGTCTTGATACTTCAACTCTTAAGGCTCTGTTGAAATCAATAATTGTTACTGTTACTGGTGAAAAGTTCAACATTATATTCTCAGGCTTGAGATCTCTGTGAACAAAGCCTAACTTATGAAGCTCTTTGATACCTTTTATAGCTTAGGTTGATATTAATGCAAGCTATCTATGATTTCTTTGATCAGTTATGAAATCTCTGAGTGTCATCTTAAAGAGTGGTAGTCTGAAAGCTACATGATCTTTGGCTAGGAGAACAGCATCTAGCTTTATTAAGTATTTGCATTCTTTAAACTTGGCCTGAGTGAGTACTTAATACTCATTAGTAAACTCCATTTAATATTTATCATCACTAAGGAGATAGTTGAAAGGATATACCTTGTAAGCATACTGATGATCCTTAATAACTTTCTTGTCATAGGAGTCCTCCAAAATTAGGTAGCTTTAGAGAGAAGTATCTAAATCAATCTATGCTAGTACTGGAATTTTCTTGTATTATATCTTAATCATGATTTTAGTGACCTCTGATGCTAAGAGGTTGCGTGCAATCCTCACATACTCTGATTCGCTTGCTTGTTAAAGCTCAGCAGCTTAAAGAGGTTCCCTTGCTTTTCTTTTGTTGAGCAACTTCAGTTGAGTGTCTTAATCTTCAACTTCTATCTCTTTCTTGTGGGCTTTTAAAAGATGCTTCTTTAAGTCTCTTGTATGAGAGTACTGCTTATGGCACTCAAAGCAATCATACTTTCCATCAACTTTGTCATGCTTTAAGTATACAGTAGGCTTAGCTTCCTTATGGACCTTCATATGTCTGTACCAGCTTGATTTATGAGCAAAATCTCTCTCACATCAGCTCACAAAAATAAACTTCAGCTTCTTCAGTTTGTATAGGAATTTCATTAATACCTTTCTCCTCCTCTCTGTCTCCCACACATTTGTTTGCCATTTATTTTCTATTATTAATATCTATTTTAATAACAGAGACCTCAAGTGATAGCTCTGGTAGTTCCTTATGAGAGTTCATCTCACAGCTATCACACTTTTTATTGACGCCAAAGGTAAGTCTCATTTAGTTTGATGGAAGTGCTGTTGTTTTTCTTAAAATGTTAGCGCTCATATTTAAATTTGAATTTAAAATTATAAAACTGCCTCTATAACTGAGAGTTTATATGAGAGCTTTGCAAGCCTACAAGTTTCAAGGGAAGTTCTTAGAGTATAAGAGAAGAAATATGAGTCTTAAGAGACGATCCAGCTCTAAATATGGGTGAGAAAGTAACCATTTTAACTTTCAATTATAAGTTGATTATAGCACGTACCGATTTAGGAGGTGCACCTAATTAAGTACGTACTGCTTTTAGGAGGTATTTTGTGATTTTATGATTAAAATTAGGGTGCTCCTAATTAAGTACTAGCTTTAATTAATACTCCTAATTAAGTACTAGCCTTTTAGGAGCTGCTCCTAATTAAGTACGTACCAATTTAAATTTAAAAATATGGAACTATAACAGTAGAAATTGATATCTATCTCTCAAGTTTGAAACCAGTTCTCAAAACCTTCTCCATATCCTTCTTAGAGGTTGACCTCCTATATGATGCCCATATTTAATAGTAAGTTTTACAGAGGTATATAATTGAAATCAATAAACTTAAATTTGAATATCATTTCTTAGATCTGTAAACAAGATGGAGTCAATGAATGATGCAATGAAAAGAGTGCAAGCACAAGAATTGATTCAAAGATTTAGAAGCAAGGAGGATTTGCATCGCTACCTGGTGCAGCAAGGTAATGAACTCATAGTTGCTAATCTTGATTATGTAGTTGGTTTGTTCTTGCCAACGATGGAAGGTACTAAAATTTCATTTTTAAGAGCCATACTCTGCGAAGAGAAGAAAGCATTGAAAACTTAAGATGTAAAGTTTGCAGAGATTCCAAACTATCCAGAAATCTCAGTGACTAACTTATATGATGATGCTATGAATGACCCAGAGGTTTCGCTGTACCTGCCTACTAAGAAGCAATTGTCAAATAAACTACCTGAAAGAAACTATTTCTTTGGCATACTTGCAACAATTAAAGCAGATTACTTGAAAGAAATTATTCAAGAATCTCATAAGAAAAGGTACAGCATCTCTTCAGAAGATAAAAACAGGATCAAGATAAGTGAGAGCTGGCTATCAGAGCTGCAAAAGCACCCTTATATTTAAAGTAAGATTTGTAGCTTAACTCTTTAGAAAAATCTGGTACTGGCATCTTTTTGAAGAAGGAATAGAGCAAGCTTCACAGAGAGAGAAAGTCGCAGACGAAGTATGAAGTTAGCAAGAGACTTTATTCAAATATTTAGCCGCCAGAGTCAATGAACATAGATGCTGGAGCTGCAGCAAGAGAACAAACCTTGGAGGAGGGAAGCAAGAAGTAGAAGAAAAGAAAGAGAAGCCAGCTCTCACGAAAGAGTTTTAAATGCGACTTAAATATTCATTAACTTAACTCTAAAAATTATTTATATACATTCACTCTCCTTCTATAGCACACTTTTATGCCAACCAATTATCAACTCTCTTAGCTGAACTTTTTATAAAATCGACTGTATCAATAGGTAGGTCATGCATCAGGTGGTATAGCAGCAGTTTCTTATAATGCTTTTAGTATACCCCAGTAGAATTCAATTCCATTAAACTATGGACTGTAAGGCACATTGAACACTGGCGTTATTCTAAGTTGTTCATAACTCTTCCTTGTAACTTTTGTCTTATGAACTGAAAGATTATCAACAAACAGTATAATCTCTTATTCAGGGTACTTCTTCTCAGCTGCTCTAAGAACTTAATATACTGCTCTGTCTTAATAGAGCGAGGATGAATAACACAAGTTTCTAAACCAGCATCCTCGCTAATACCTCCAAAAATTGCCATTGTTTATACCTTGACTTTCTAGTCATATACTTCTATATTACTATGCCTCTTATACCAAGACTTCTAGATGAAAGTGTTCAACGTAAAAACAGCCTCGTCAGCATGAATAAACTAAATATTATTCTATTAGGCTCTCTGCATTTAATTAAAAATATAATTTAAGTTGTTGTTGTAAAATGGCAGAGTGAAATCAATTACTCTCTTGATACGATTGACACCTTTATAAGAGATACCGTTTCCTTTATAAATGTTTGCAACAGATTATGCAGAGATCTTCAACTCAAAGAACTAGCGGTGAAACATAATAGCTCGTTAGTCGAGAGAGAAGTGAGCCCAATACTTCAAAGTTTTTTCATTAATAAGATAGTCAATATGGTTCTAAAGAAACTTTGACTTCCTCTTAGGCTAAGAATTCAGCTATTATTGCTTTAATTACACAGCTTTCAAGCAGTGAGAGCGAACAGTTGATGGACTACGCTTTAAGAGCATTGCAATAGACTTATAATTCAGTACTGGTTTGACTTATTCACTATACATATCACATCCATAACGCAGTTTAAACACTAAATATATATACTCTTCTTCATAAATAGACCCCAAAAGCTTGCTATTTTTGTCCCGCATTTAATTAATAACCCCAACCCCTAACAAATTCCCTACAAATCAAAGCACTTATAAACCTCATTAAGGGGTTTTGGGGTTTTGAATAGGGGTGGCCAGAGATACCACGCGATTCATCTTGCAAAGACGAAGAGAGATGGAGTCTCTGACCTAGACTTCTATCCTAGAAGCCGAAATACACGAGCATCTTTTTTTCTCATGCTATATCAGAGCCATTTAACCAGGCGGCATACTCATTTCGTTGTGTTATATCTCGGGCTACAGTCACGCGCTTCTTGAATGCAGATGTTTACTCTAGCTCTTTGCCACTTTACTCAAGTGGTTATTCTGAATTCCTCCCTGATGCAGTAGATCAGCCTAGGCGCTTTCCTATTGGATTGATTAGACTTTTGTAGGAGATGTACCTCTTTGACGTTAGCTGGGCTAAGGCTACAACGTAACATCTTCGCACCAAAGGGAACATTCTCAGATTTCAGGAGCGTCAATGCTGAGTTATGCTCGGGTACCAGGCAATACGAGACCTTCCATCTCTCTCACTCTTGCATGCTCTATGCTTAACTCTAGTAAATTCAGCCCAAATGTGTTCGCACCTTCTCACTTGCAATGCTATAAGATATCAAATGACCAACGCAAATACTCACCTCCCAGCTCTTAGAGCCTTTTTTCAAGCCTAATAGACATGACCAGAGAAAGTCACATGACTGTTAAAGCCTACGAAGCCACTGATGCTCTATGGCAGCCATGTGATGCTGATGCTTGCAACTGTGTGATAATCGAAGGTACATACGTCTATGTCTTTACTCTCCTCCTCCCCTGCTCCATGCATGGTGGGCTCTCCACTGGTAGTACTGGCCCATTGTTGTCACTGCTGGAAGCCATTAGTACTGTTCATGTACTTCTTATTAACCTGGATCAGATCACTGTCTAAGGGAGGTCGCCATCTAGAGCTGTGAGGCTTAATGCGCTGATTCACTATCGTTCATTGTCATATCAGGGTTGATTAGTTTCGGTTAGATTGAGAGTGTCTATTATCAATATTAATTGTTGGAGTTTAATTGTAAACTTACTATAATTATAATAAAAATCTATCATTAATTGTGCTATTTATTGATTATTAAAGATTCAATTTTACCTTTTGTCACCTTTTATAATTCATTCAATGGGGTTTTATAAGTTTTTATATTTTAGAACTTCTATAGTGATCGTTAATTGTATAAACTGAGTTTATATATAATGGGTGTATAAATAATATAGAACTTACATACTATATAGAAAAAATATTTAAGATAAAATTAACTTGAATAAATGCATGATTATTAAATAAAGTATATATTAATGGAGTAAAATAAATAATAAAGTTAAAATTATCTTGTCATAATTAATGTAAATTTTAAAGAAGGTAAATCGTTTGCTTAAATTTTGTTTAATAAATAAAGATTAATAGTTAAAATGAAAGTAATAAAACAAATTGATAAAGTTACAGCAAAAATATATATATATATATTGAAATGTTAGAGAAGAGAATTCAGAGTACAAACAAGAAATATGAAATGACAGTAATATAATGACAAAATTAGAGGCCAGAATATATTAGGCATGAGAAAAAAAGCCCAATAAAATCTATTTAACTTATAAATAGGCTTAAAGTATATTTAAGATTGAAAACAGAATTCAAACTAGCAATAATCCATTAAAATAAGGATTTATTTTACAGTTATCAAGTATGGCCAGACTGTGCTCATTGTGTAATTATCAATAAATTCAGAAATTATTAAAAATATTGTTATGTTTCATGATAATATTATTAATCATATTACAAATATTTTTATATAAAATTAAATAGCGAAATATTACTCATCATTTTCCTGTAGTCTTCAATTACTGTATTTTATTATTATCAGAATTATTAAATTTATTTAATTCTAGAATTAAATTAGTTTATTTTTAGATTAAATTAATTTTATTAATCTTATTAATTTAAAATATTAATCAAAATTATATTTATTTTACATAATAAACAAAACTATCATGATTAGACAATATATAATAATTTTTTTTTATATATAATTAAGAATCTAATAGCCTTATTGGAGGTTTCCTCGAATATATTAATAAAATCCTTTACATTATAAAATTTAGGCTTTTACTTAAACAAGAACTGTCTATAAATTAAGATGATGTTCTGACTAATGGACAAAGATTTAAAAGTATTAGAAAGATAAAATGAAGAGATGATAGGGTTAAAGGAGATTAATTATGTTTACACATATGACAATCACATGTTTAAGTGTTTTAAGATTGAAAAGAATTAGAAACATTTTAATAAGATTCTAAATAATCACAAATTAAAATAGACTTTTTTAGACTAGTAGAAGAAGTTCTGTTAAGCAAGAACAAGTAAAATATACAATACTTTTACCTACAATCTCAAATTTAATAGATTATAATAAACGATTAAATTATCCAAATCAAATCGTAAAATTACAGATTATAAGGGGTCTTTCGAGATATAATGTAAATTGATAAGCAATTATCCAGATAAAATTATATTAACAACTGTTAAACAGGATAATTTTCAATAAAGATGAAGGCCATTAAAAAGATGAGTTCCGTGAGATTAAATTATCAGTTATTATATTAGTGGTGATATAAATTGAATTAATCTTTTAAAATATGTTTGAGACAAGCAAGATAAATTTTAGAAGTGAAATAGAAAGAATTATTAATTCAGAAGATTGAGTGCTTTATTCATGATTTATTGAGAATTATCTTAAGATTTGCAGGCTTTATGTCATAAAATAGCTTTGCTCAAATAATGGATGATCATGTAGACGTATTTAATTATGTTTAATTAGGAAATCTAATATTTTGAATAAAAACTGCATAGTTAGGATGAGGCATCCGAAATGTATGTATATCCCTTCACATATAATTTAAAAGCAAAATGATTTGCTGGTTCATCTTTATGTTGTGAACTAGATACAAAACTAAAAAATAACGATTAAAAAATTGATAAGCAGAGAAAATATTAAGTTAAAAAAATGATTTTAGTCCTAAAAATATATCAATAAATAGATAGTTTAAGGCAGATTATATGGTTTCAATATAGATTTGTAGATTTGACAAAGCTAGTAAGCTATTTGTTCAATGAATACTCAAGCCAATTACATGAAAAGGGCTTATGAGAAAAATTATGACAGAAACAGCCAAAAATAATAATTAAAATCTGGGAAATTTAGAAGATATTAAAAATTTGATAGGGAATTGAATTAAATGTACAAGGAAATTAAATGGTGGGTGGAAACTAATATCAACAAGAAAGTTTTCTGTTCACATTATTGGTTTCTTTTATTTGATTTTCCGTGATTCATTTTTAATTAAAAATCTAATTAATTTTTTTAATTTTATATTGATTTTTTATCATTTAATGTAAGACTTTTGTTTAATATTGATTTTCTTATTATTATTATATTCTATCTCTTCAAATTATGTTGAATTAATTTTTATCAATAGTATTGTGTATAATAAAATAATTATTATTTTATTAGTAATTTAAAATTAGCATTTGTATATTTATGATTACCATTTATATCTAATTCAAAATATCCAAATAATTACAAATAATCATAAATTTTTATAATTGGCAATTACTTAAAATCAAACAATAAACTATTTGAATAAAGATTATTAACGATATTCTAAGAATAGTGAAGATTAAATGAAAATTCTTAAAGATTGATTGAAAATTGATTTTTAAAAAATCAAAATATTAATATTCACAAAAAATCTATATAAATATTTTCAATAAAAGGTCAACAGGTATGACAAAATCAAATTATACCCAAAAGATTGGGATTAAGTAGCTTTATAATTATTTGCGGCAAAAATATGCTTATATATGTAATTTTGCATGCCTTAGGAAAGCAATTTTGGCCAGCTTTATCTATTTGATTCGTGAATAATTTATATAAATCATATTTATTTGAAAATTTTGTGCTTACAGCATTAGACAATAGATGAATAAATTACTTAATTAATACTGTAGATCCATTATGTGTTGCTGATATTTTGATATGTACCAATCATGAGATTTTTAAACATAATGATATAAATAGATATGATACTGCATCTACTGCTTGCAATATAAAATAAACTGCTATCATTAATCTAAATAACTATAATGTGTTGGAAAATTTCAAAGAGGTGTTCTAATTTTAGTAAACAATATTTTTAAAAACTAAATATCTCTATTTAAATTACAATAACTTTACCGAACTTTCCAATTCAAAGAATAAATAATTAAATAATACAATTTAAGACCATTTAATTATACAAAATTTAAAAAAATAGCAGCTACTGAATTTGAAAGATCAATTCAGATATTGATAGTTTAAAGGTATATAATAACATAATATAAAAAAGATTCAAATTTAAATCATCAATTGATGCCACTAAAACACAAAACTTGAACAGGGAATATTTTATACGAGAATTTGCCATATTTGACAAAAATCATAAAAATTTATTGCACAACTTTTTTACATTTTTAACATATTATTAAGACTATTTCTAATTATTCATATCCTATATTCATGTCCTTAATCGTAGATCTTCTTCCGTTCTTATAAATATTTTTGAAAGTAAAATTTTCAACAGCAAGACATTAAGATATATATATATATATAAAAACATCGAAGCATCTATTTTAAATATAAAGGAGGACAGAAAGGTTCTGCTTACTTTAGGAAAAATACGATTATTTTTAGTAAGAGCTATCTCTGGAACTATTAGTATTTTTTACAATTCTGACTTCGATTTACCGATAAAGTAAATGATAATAATGTTGCTAGCTGTGGATAGTATAGATGATGTATTAGTTTATATAAATTTTAATATTCCATTTTCCATTATTTTTTATAATTTACGTAAGATCTTCTCTTTCTAATTTATATTATTATAAAAGAGTAAATTGAATTCAAATATAAGTTTATGAAAAGTTAAATTCAAATTCAAATAAATCAATAATTATTATAAATATTTGGTAGCTTTTCAATTATTACACTACGTACTTTTATATATATATATAAGGCCCTCTATCATAAAATATAAAGCTACCAAATTTTAAAGCTCAGTATTTAAAGAAATTAATAACATTAATCAAACTTAAAAATTATTCCTTACAGTATCACTAGATCTAGCTAATGCAAGACCTCTGCTCAATATTCTTGGTGACCACTAGCAATATGTAGACTCGCCCTCGGTGTAGCTGTCGCCCTCCGTGCTGCCCCCAGGGGTGGAGATTGACCATCAGAGAGAGCCAACGATGGGCTGGCCAGTGCTGGCCCCCAAGGTGACATGCTTATTGGCGAACATCTGCCCCGAAGAACATTCTGCAAAGAGCATCTTAGACCTAATGACGACCCTCTACGACCCCCACACCATCTACTGCCACCGGGACCGCATCCAGCAGGCCGTGGAGTGCCACCTGGTCAGGAGGCGGCTGACATTCGCGTGTAGGACGCTCAGCAAGAAGGGGTAGGAGGCCATTAAAGACTTAAAGATTAAGGGAGATGTCTAGTACTAATCACTCACTACATAGGACGCCCCCAAGGCAAGAGGTGGGGGCCATATCTAGTAAATGGTCAACAAGCAGCGCCAGCTACCCACGATTGGTCAACACCAGTTCACATCATCGCAATTAGAGTTCACCCAGACTGGCTAATCGCCCTCAGTGGTGCCCTTTAACGAATGTCGATCCGTTAGAAAGCTGTTGACCGAATGAAGACGCCTTGACCTGCTTAACGGCTAGCTATAACAATGCTTTTGATTTCCTCTTGAAAGAAAGGGAATCCCCCAAGGGCATCCCGCCGCACACATGGGGAAGAGTACTGGCCACTAGAGGAAGGGGAAAAGCCTGGAGGGATCTGCAGGTATATTATCTAGGAGATCATCATCATCGTTCCAACTTCCAAGGTAATGGGTTTCAGGGCACTCGCTCACTGCTATAGGATGGTTCCTCCAAATAAAGATGCTCACTTATCTCGGCCACTGGGATACTTGTCTAAGTCGGGAACCCCATCTCCGTAAATATAAACATGGAGAATCGAGTGGTGCCCCTGGCCGCCCACCAGTCAAAAATTTTCCCGTGACTTCGTCTGCAATACTGATTTGACCAAAATGCCGAGATGTCTAATGTGGAGACCAGCCTCCAGCTGATGAATAAGTTAAAGGGAAGAGCAGAAACTTGTGAATGTTGGTGTTATTGAGGAGGGAGAGCCAGAGAGGCGCGAGGAAAGAGACGATGACGATGGCAACTACAGAGGAGGATGCAGGGCTGGCTGCGGAGGGTACAGAGGCGGCAGAGATGCCTTGAGAGGATAACACGAAGATGGCAGATGCCTTAGGGTCCACGAGATAGATCTGAAGAGTAACAATACGTAGACGATGAAGATGGGGGTTTCAACCTCTCAGAGCCAATCCACAATAAACCTGGTAGAAGAACCATCAAGATAGAAGACTTGAGCACAAATTCGATTGATGAAAAGACCTATCAGTACTTCATAAGCAAACAATGAATATAATTATGGTAGAGGTGATCAATCACCGCAATTAGAAATCAAAAGATGAAATGCAAGTAAAACTAAATGTCATTTTAGAAATATTCGGATATTGTTTTTATAGTATTCCTTCTACATATAATAACTCAATCTATCATTTTCAATTAAAATTTTTATTCATCTTAATTTTCATACTATTTTGTTAAATTTAAGTTTAATATTTTAAAAATAGTAATTGGATTATAAATTATTTTAATTATTATTTTAACGATCTAAGTTGTATTTTTTAATGAATTTTATAATTTTTTAAAAGAACTATATATTGATACATCGTTGACTACTCATTATTTCATTATTGGTAAATTTTCTTAACATTTAATTGAATTGAAATGAATTAGATGAGAAAATTGCATAAAAAAGGACAGTTACTCAAATTGAAAACTCAAAACATTAAATTGTCCAGAATATATAAATAATTAATGAATATTTCATAAAATGTTATATTTAATATGCATCTTAGTATTTATCAACTAAAATATTATAAATCACATAATAACTTCTTTAGTTTTAATATTTATATTTCAAATATATATTAACTTATCTTTTTTGGTTAAGTTTATGTATTATATTGATTAGGGGAAAATAAAATTTCTAATTTCTATAAATTTTGGAAAATAACTAGATTTTTTCATTAATTTATTTTTTATACACACACTTCTTTGTCAAAAAAAAACTATAATAAATATTTTTAAATGATCTCTCTTTGGACGTTTGTTCTTAAATGACATATATGCATTATAATAACCTATGCTGAACAACAGTAGTAGATGAGTTATCTCAAACTAAATTTAGCATTTCAATGCTTAATATTAAAGTCAAACAACCAATACAAGTTGTGATGTAGAAGTATCTGAATGAGTTGGCATGGCAATCAGTGGCATAATATTAAGATAAAGATCTCAGGAAAGAAATATCACGCAATTACTCCCTTTTTCATAGATTTTAACCGACAAAGCTTGAATGATGTATATATGGCGACAGGGATGGTGAGAAGTGCTAACCTGTTCCACTACTGAAGCTACTGGGAATTTAGTCCATGTCCTTTCCATCCTTTGTGCAATTATAATTAAACTTAGTTTTAATAGTTAAACAATTACAATAATTATTTTAGAGGTTGGATTTTAATATAATATTCATTTGAATTTGTATTCTTAATGAATTTATTTATTAAATGTGTGAGCTTTAACAAATTATTATGTATAATTAATTAAAATATTAAAATGAATGCTAGTCCATTCATTTTACTAATTTAAATTAAAAATAACATAAAATACAAATTTAATAATCTTATTTTTCCAAAGGTTACTCTTATGTGTTAAGTCTAAGACACCATCTACACTCTCTAAAATGATCTTTGTCATTTCAAATTTTATATTCTTAGGGTCTAAATCGGTTGCATTCATGAAATCTCGACATCAAAGACTCTATAAATATATTTAAATCTAATAATTTTCCCCAAAATTTATTATTTCCATATTTAAGTCTGATATGAGATGATTTTTAATTTTGACAAGTTTTATAAATTAAAAAAATGAACTTGGCCATTTAATAATATTTTGGAATTTAATTTATTAATAATTTTTGTTTAGAAGTCAATAAGAAAATCGATTCATACCTTGAATAAATATAATTTATTATGAAATAGTGTATTATAGGGAAGAAGAATGTGGTCTCTATCGATCGGTGGAGGTGAGGGAGTGAGATGGGGGTCTTAGTTGGAGCACTCAAGAGTATAAAGTGGTAATTAAAATCCTTTAAGTAGAATGATTAAATTTAGAGTGATAAAAGTAAACTACTCCATACTTTATTAGGGTTTCAATAAAGTTAATTTGGGGGTTCATAGTTTAAATTTAATTAATTTTATAGTGTTTATATGAGATTTTGGGTTTGTTTATGGCAGTAAATATAGATTTGCTGAATAATTCGACAAGGTTATAATGATTATAGAGATGAAATAAAACCTATTTTAAATTACACTTATTTAGCAAGGTTGCTTTATAAATCTTCTGCAACTGCGAGCTCTTACTGATTTTTAGCATTAAATTTAAAGAGATAACATCTTTACCCAATGTTTAGAGACCCTAAGGGTTTAAGCAGGATCATAACAATTTATATTACTGATGTTAATACGCTTAAATACTGGGCTTATTTAACTCTGACCTAGAGAGCTCTAATGTTTCATCGCCAAATTCCAGAGCTCACATCTTTGCTTAATCTATAGTGAACATATATGAATAGAACTGAATTTCTTAGAAGATAGTCACTCGCTTTAAGAGAGTGATTGACTATAATGATCCATTTTATAAGACTAATATAAATTATATATTCGATTAAATGCAGAGGGATTAATATCCTAATATTAAGTTTATACATACTGAGGCTGTGTTACATTCAGTACCTTTATATTAGTTACTGATGCAAAAAATATAGTGGAATAGAAGTTTATGACTAAAAGGTTAAAGTATAGAATCAAGATATATTTTCTTGGAGGGATAAGTGAAGATATTTGCCTTGAAACTTATGTTAACCACTTTCGCTCTATAAATATTAAGTAATACACTAAGTTTTTTAAATGCCTCATTGTTAATTACAGAGTAACGTGTATATTTATGAAAAATAAGTGGAAAACTTTAATTAAAATTTAAATTTATAATTTAAAAAAGGAAAACTTAAGATGGTGTCTCTGGAGCAGCTAGTCATTCACTAAAACTTGTAAGTTACAAAAAACATATCTAAAAATTTTTTATTTCAGCAATACTTACCACCTGGAGAGACGACGTCAGTAGACCAAGACCTCAAGTGGCACTGGAAAAAAATGGGAATAACAGAATATGTTTGACCAGATGGAGCAAAGTATGAAGGATATTGGAAAGATGATAAAGCTGTTTCTAGATTCCATTTCTGTAATTGTCTATAATAATATATATTAAAGTTTTCCACTTATTTTTCATAATTGCTTGGGATATATTTAAGCAATTAGTAAAAACAATAATAAGAAAATGGCATTGAAACGATTGTTGCAGATGCAAATGTGAGAGAACTGCTAAGGAAAAGAAAAATATCTGAAATAATACATAATAAATAATATTCTAAAAGAGCTTTCATATTCAGCTATCATCAAGATAAGTTAAAAGAATTAAGTTGCAATAGTCATTATCAAACAAAAACTTAGAAGATTAAGTTCAGAGAATTACCAAGTAAGTCTAAGCTTGTATATGTGTGACGAATTAATAAAACTCGCTTCTTATAATCATTTAAATTTTTAACATTTAAATTATAAAAATATGCATACACCCTATTAAAGCTAAAAAACTATGCCATTATATACAATTTTTATCAATCAAACTACTGATATAATTTTACGGTTTTTAATGTTATCAGAAAATATTGTTTTCGGGTTTTGCTTTTCAACTACTTCTAAAAGATACAAGAAGTTCATATTCTGTACGGACAGCATACTGACTAATACCAGAGGCATAGATAGGTATCATAATAGCTATACAAGTCTCAAATAGTAATTTATATTCTTAAGTTGTATAAACCTTTCTAATTGATGCTTTACATGACTATTCTTTATATATACTTTAATTTCAAATCTCAGCAGCAATATAATTCAATAATTCTCTTATTTTTAATATTTGATTATATTTTTATACATAACATTAGATTTTATTAGCATTAAATTTTTTTGTTGAAAATATAGATTAAATTTATCATGTTTTCTTTTCGTTTATTAAATTTAATGTTTTAAATTACTATTTTTAGAAGATTAATATCATCATCTAACAAGCTTCTTTCTATTTTATTGTTAGCTTCACACATTTTATTTATGTTTAAAATATTAAGATTGATATTCATTTGGCAATGAAATAATTTAAGATTCGAATAGAAAAAGATTAATATTTTTCAAACACATACTATATTTGCATTTAATAACTACTTCGACCTATCAAAATTCAAAAACTGTTAATTTTAAAGACAAGTAAACGTACTATAATCCTTTGAATTTATTTGATAACTTTTTAGTATTTCTAAAATTATTTTGGGATCTTATATTATCAAAAGAAATTCATATGAAATGACATATTTTTTATTTTAATTAAAATGTTTTTTTTTTAAAAAAGAAATATTAATTATTATACATAAGATTTATTAATTATATTTTTATATTTTATTGAAAAATAATTTAGATAAGAATATTCTAACACTTAAAAATGTTATTTTTATCTTATTAATGCGTTAATGATTTAAAATATGAATTTTAGCTATTTATAAGTTATTTTTAATAAAGTTTTCTTTTGTACGATAAAAATATAGTATCTCATTTTAAACCTTTAATATTAGTGTATAAAAAATGAAATATAATAAAGCTCATAGATTCATTTTGATTTATTCATTTAACAATTTCGAGATTATTAAAATTTTAATTAAAATAAATGATTATTTTATTTTACATTACCTTAAGTTTTATATATATCTTTAGAAATATTTTCATAGTTTTATTTTGAAGTGTTCTTAAAATTTATTTTTGAAAAATGTTTTTATAAGTCATTTTGAATTAACAATAAAAATTATTAAATTTTAAAGACTTTTTTATAGTGTGTCTAATTAGAAAGAATACCTAAATATTTCTTACTTATATAATAGCTTAAGAAGAAGCATTCCATCTGAATCATAGAATAAATGCAATAATCTTTCCCCATTTTTCTCTCATTATAAACATTACTTTGACATTTTCATTATAATTATTATATTATGATACTTTCTTATCAGGATTTACAATAATGAAAGAATAATTAGAGCTATCAGAAATCCCTTTACTAAAAAATTCTAATTGAATATATCTTTCGTATGATTTAGTCCTTTTATTTGCTTAAAATCCTCTAAGATTGATAAATGTTATGTTATTTAGAATTTACAATTATTGACTACCAGTTACTTTAATAACTAAGAAATAATTTTATGTAATTAATAACGAAATAAGTTTTGTTGAAGGTTTTTTAAACATGATAAAAATCATTTCTGCCATTTTATTAGCTTTTGCATGCATCGCTTTTCATTAATCCCAAAATTATTGTTAGTTTTCTTTTGAGTTAATGTGGATTTATCTTATTTAAAATTTGACCTGAGTAAAGAAAATTTAAAATATATTTTACATTTTTAAGATCTCCATCGAATTGACTTTTAATTGGACCTAACCCATTTAACTATATGATTTTACTAATTGAGATCAATTTCTTGCTTTATTTTTTATCTTCTCAATCACATGTCCAAATTTATAGCAGCAAAAATTTTGGAGTTTATTGATTATCATAAATTATTTTTACTAACTAGTAGAATTAGTAGTAAAATACTTGAATGTAAATAAATTAAATTAGTGGAAGTAATTAACAAAAAGTATAAATTAGGAGAAATTAATTTTCTTTAGAAAATATGTATTCGCGGTTCTCCACTGGCCACTTCCTTATTCGATTCCATGATTATATACAACCGACTTTGTAATTCTTATTAATTGTCAATCTTCTTGAGTTAGTTTTGATTACCCTCTGTTCTGGTTTACCTTGCTGAATTTATTCATGTCTTACCATTAAAACTTTTATCTTTCGCTATAGTATCATATTTAAATTTCATTATAAACTTTTAATATAAATACTTGATAGGTCTTATTTTAGGAATATTTTTGTAAATATAGGTAAAAGTTAAAAATAAATTTAAATCATTCTCTTTCTTAAAGTCACTGACAACTAAATATGATTTTCTCTGCAAAAGAATTTTGTATTATCTTAATAAAATAACAAAATAACATAACTAAAGCATATCTAGATAATTTTTAATCATTTTAATCAGCAGTATTTTAGAATACATCTCAGTATAACTATTCATTTAACTAATTGAATTTATTATAATTCAAATAATTCAGTTTTCTACGTTTGATATAATTTATAATCAACTGTTTGTGTATTCGAAATAATTCAATCTAAAACTATTTCAGATTAATCATATTTTGGTAAATAATCTACTTTTATTAATGGTTTTTCTTTGGATAGTAACAATAATAAGAGCTGTGATTAAGATTTAATAATCAATACTATAGGCCTATAAATTAAATTACCACACTAAAATGATTACAAGCCCATTTTTGTTTAATGTCATCTTCGGCAAATTCTGCTAATGTTAGGAGAATAATATCTGTTAAAGATTAAATTTTATCAATGGCTAGACCACTCTAGATTCTAGAGGCATTCACTATCATATTAACGCTATATAATATAAACATCATAATCTCTAATATGATTTGTTTAATTGTATAATATAAGGAAAAATGCTGCTTAGCTATTATAATTTTTTCAATTTTTATGTAAACATGATTATAAATTATTTTAGATTTTAAGAGAGCTATTATAATCTATTGTTTATAATAGTTTTTGTCAATTTTTGATTAACTTTTAACTAGTTGGGAGATAATTTAGATAGTCTATTGACTTTAGTTTTTCATAATAGTTAGGCAGTTAATTTTTAGCCCTATTTCTCGTAGTAATTTTGTAATTTATCTAAAAATTTAATCATATTTAAATAAATAGCCTTTACTTTCGTTTTTTTATAAAATAATGATTAAAACTATATGAAAAAACAGTAGATTAATTAAATAATGCAGATTAGTGAATCATATAAAGACTTTATCATTAAATTAAAATATCTATTTTAATTATTTAAGTTTCTGCAATAAAGTGAACACTTTAATGTATTTGAATTTTATGAAAGTAAATGCTAAGCATAAAATTGATTTAACTTAAAATCGATACACTTCATGAAAATCTTTTAAATTAAAAATTAGTAAATTGTCTCATTTCTTCTGATCCACAAATCAGTTAAGTATCTCCTGCGCATTTAGGTGACATAAAAGTACATTCAATTAATCGAATTGCGAGGATCATTAAATTACTGTTAAGCGGATTATTTATTTTCAACATAATCAAAAGTTTATTTTTAATTTTTCTAGTGCTTAGTATTTTCTTTTTGTCTTCTTTATTAGAGATAAAACTATTATCATACAATAGTGCAGCCAGTGAGTTGATGATGTGAATATGATTCATCATGAGACCATATTCAAATCAATTTCATTGATATTTGTAGTTTTAATACCTTTCTTTAAATCGATTATAATTAATAACTTATGAATTACATTAGTACAAAAATTTTATAATATTCTCATTATTGCTAACGAAAATACACATTAACGGAGGAATGTGGCCTCAAGAGTTACATGCGTTACTCCATAGAAAAGCTATGGAGATGTAATGCTGGAAAAAGACAAGTGTCTTAGATAGTGAGATAAGTCAGCATCTTTGATTAGAGGACCATAATATGCCATTTACCGAAGCACTTTTACATTTTAATTTGGATTACATTTTTATCTGTGACAAGTTTTTATAATTTTAGTGCTTTCAGTTTATTCAATTTTTCTTTCATCTGTTCTCAGTATGAACTAATTCTCGATAAAATTAAGGTGACTCGAATAATTTGATTAGAATTTCGAAGAAGTTTTAACACTTTCCACCAGAATTTCCACTGATTCCTTACCGTTCTACTTAATTTGCTCGTATTTTTTGTCTCTTCCAATTGTGTTTATTTCTATTCTGGAACTTCAAATGCTCTACAATTACTTCTTTTAATCAAATGAAACACGCTCATATGCAATGTGATTCAACGCTGATAAAAACGAGAGCAGCAATGGATGCAAAACTTTCAATCACCACTCTTAATTCAGTTTTTCCTCTTACTCTTGCAGCCTCAGCTTAAATTAGATTGCCTCGTCATGCGCTTTATAATCCAACTCAGCAAAGACACTAGGCAATACTCAGCTACAGTTCTATCCACTAAATAATGAGTCACATGTATTGTCGGTATAGCAAGAGATTATCAACCTACCATTTATCAAATTTATTATAATAAGTGAATTGCTGAAATAAATTAAGTGAATATAAAGTTGAGACTTATTGAAAATTATAGAATGTTTGCTTATTATTGATAAAATAAAAACAATCGGAAAATGTAAATTTAAAAATAAATTAAAACTGCCATAAAACAGAATTTATAAATTAGTTTACGATTACATAGACTATTATAAGTAATTATGGAGCATTTTTAAAAATGACATATCGTAAAAAATAACTCATAGTAATAAATTATAAGCCATCTTAATATTTTTATAAATGTTAATTTCCTAATTTGTTTGTTATTCAGCACACTACTGTATAAGTGCTTGATTTTATATCTTAAATTTTTGTTTGAAAATGTAAGTTATTTGAATGAGAATATATGAAATTTAGATCGCACAATTTAAGGTACATAAATCTAAAATAACAATATATTTTAAGTAATTTTTCAGATTTAAAGCACTTCATTAACGTAACTAAGATATTGAACATAAAATTAATAAAATGATATAGTTACTTGAAGTTTATTTTATAAGAAATGTAAAGTGATTAAGAGAGATTCTACTTCTTTCATTATTTTAAAAAAGACATTTTAATTATAATTAGAGATTTTTTAAATATTTGACGTTAATCTATTACTTATTACAATTCTCGATTTTTAAACATATATTATCGATAATTAAAACTAATAAATAATCAAAATTCTTTAATGTAGAAAACAAATTTCAAACAACATATAGACTTTAATTTGTTAAGACTTATACATACTTTTTATAAATACTCTATTCATATATAAGCGTGGTTTAGTTTATAATAAAATTGAAGTTTAATGCATAATCCTTATCAATTATGTTAGTAAAATTTAATCAATATTGATGAATATTTTAAAATATTTCTGATACATAAATAATTCTGCTTATTATATCATAATTCATAAAAAATTATATAGTTAAAACAAGTAACATGATTAAAATATATTCTAGAATAATTATGATCAGAAAGTAATTAAAAACATTTTAAGAAATTAAATTAATACATGTTAATCAAATAGTTTTAAAAGATTACTTTCATACTTATTTTTAATGAATAATATATAACAAACATAAAAGTATCAATTTGGAAAATTTAATTAAAGTGGGGCAAAACTAGCAGAATATTCTTACTTTTGCCCCACTTTTACTAACTTACAATAAATATCAATAAAATATCAATAATCCATTATAAGATTTGTAAAGTATAAATGAATAGCACAGTTCATTTATTAATTTATAAGATTTAAATATATTCAATAATTTTTTTATAGTTGACTCAGAAAAACAAGAAGTACTTGATAATATTCCAGAGTAATTAATTGCTGCATATTTAATGTCTTTCACTAAATATACTGTAACGTTGATTTTTTTGCAACATTTCTTAGTGATAGCTGGGGACCTATTTCAAAGGCTTCAAGAGAATATTTATTTATTGAATTTGTAGACTTTATCTTCTAGGTATTGAATTATGGCGGAATAAAATTTATTCCCGCCAATAGTTATATATCAGGTGAATATTATAAGAATTAAACTGATTTGTATATAAATAAAGTAAAGCCTATATCTGTACTGATAAGTGTTTTGCATTAAAGCAGTGAATTTCCAGAAATATTAAAAGATTAGAAAATTAAAACTTGAAGTTTAATTATGAAAAAAATAAACAATAATATAATGTATACACAATTTCGGCAATTATATTATTACTGGAAAGTCAAACACATATTATTCATACTATAAAGAGAAGGAAAATTTTTATCTTTTTCCAAGACATTACATTCGTACTGAAATGGAATATGATTTGCTCTTGCAGTTAAAGTGTGATAAGACTTTTACTATATAAAATCGTCATTGTCTCACTCAAAATCCAGATATCAATTATTATAAAGCCTATATAGTAACTAACTATGACTGAGACAATGGTCAAGATGATGTCTCCATAATATAGATAAATCTAATTGATGTTGTAGGTATTTTCTTATGGAAAATCCAAAAACAATATTTATGGCAACTATATGACACTCGGTGTCCACGTTGTATTTAGATGGTAAGAAATCGTCCAAATCTCTTGTTTTCACGAGACCTTTTTCATGTCATGTCTTGTAGAGAATCTTATTATTTATATTTCTGTGGCTTTTTGCGAGCTTTGGATAAATTCATGGGTATATTGACTCAGATATTTTGATAAGATTTTGATGTAAATATTATCTCAATGTAAATCTAGTTTAAATCCTGCTAAAATGACAAGTAAGATTAAAAGTGAAGAATACTGATTTATAAATATTAGTTCTTTGAATTGGTTTTGCACAGTTTATAAACTGAATATCTCACAGATAACCCAATTTAATAGCCATTATTCATGCTTCCTTTTTTATCTATCGAAGAAAAGAATGATAAGGTTTAAGTTGAAACACAACTATTTCAAACTGCAGATGATTAAGTGAAGTAGTCACAAATATACTATATGAAAGAGTGATGTAAATACAATTAAGAGAAGTCATTATCATTGAGTAAAAATTGATGCAAAATCCAAAATTAAATGATTTTTCAAAAATTTACTTACGCCATTTTAATATTTATTTTTTTAATTCTAATTAAACACTACTCTATCTCCAAATTTTATTGACTTCGAGATAGAGTGCGATAGAGTATTATTATTTATTAAAATTACTAATAACTGAAAATGAATGAAATGTAGTTTTAAAATATTTAAATGTTATTTATTATTAACTGATAAATTAATTTACTTTTTAAATAACTTAAGCATCAATATATAAATATTTTTACTAAATTCAATTTATTTACTTATAATTTCTAATATAGTTTAAGAATAAGATTTTAATATAAATAACATTTAAATATTTTAAAACTACATTCCATTATTTTTAGTTATTAATAATGTCAATAAATAATAATACTCTATCGCACTCTATCTTGAAGTCAATAAAATTTCGAGATAGAGTAGTGTTTAATTAGATTTAAAAAATAAATATTAAAATAGTGTAAGTAAATTTTTGAAAAATCATTTAATTTTGGATTTTGCATCAATTTTTACACATTATATGATCAAATATGATTTCTGAAATTAAAATGAACTATTAAAATTTACAAAATTTTAGAATTTAAATGATAGATATGGAATGCTCGCTTGATTATGAACAACTATTAGAACATCTTAAAGAGTAAATTAAAGAAAAGCAGTGAGAAGTTAAAAACCTCAAATCATAAAAGCAGAAACATATGAACCTATAAAATTTGGAAATAAATGAGTGGCATGTATGCAACATAAATTCTTAAAAACAAGCTTCTAGAAACAATTCTACAATTCTACATTAAGATTAATAAGAATAAAATATTATTATAACAATTAATTAACTCTGATGAAGATGATGATGAAAATTAAATAACAATGCAAGAAAACAGCTTATTATAAAGGTATTTCGATGTTATTTTGTAATTATTATCATTAAATTCATGCAAACTATCTAAGAAAGAATCTTTATTCTACTACAACTGAAAAATAAAAATAACTGTTATTGCAGTGAATAGTTTAAATTTGATTACATTGCATATTTTCACAAAGCTCAATATGTGCTGAAAAGGAATTTGCTAACGATAATATTAATTTACGAGCAAATTTTTAGAATAACATTGAAAAATTTAACAATAATAATTATTAATGATTATCAAGCAGTTAAATTAATTACAATGGAAGCCAAATAGAAAATAAAAAATAAATTTTAATAATTAAATTAAATATTTATGATAAATATGTATTGATAAATGAGATAAAGATCATGAGAAAATATAACAGCAGCATCCAGAAGAATACAAGTCTGTGTAAGATTAATAATTATTTTCTTTTAGTATGAAACAAAAAAGAAAGTTTTAAAAGAAAAGAATAAAAAGAAATAAAAATGGAGCATAAAATATTTATAGTATGGGAATGATTAACAGTTAGCCTTCGTTATTATTTAGGCAGCTGTAACAGAAATATTAAGATTTAAAAATTAGTGATTACTATTTTAGTAAATAAAATTTTGGATAATTTGGTTTAAAACATGATCTTGCAACTCATATTTATAAAAGAATAAAAAAAAAATATAATAATAATAATTAGCTCACATCTAGGCCTCAGAGAGGATACGAGTATGAATATATACCAAGGGTTAATCCCCTTTGTAACCAAGTTAACAATCATGCCTAGGTTTTAAATCTGGGTCATCTTTGAAGTGCTGATGTCTAAATTTTCTACTTCTTCTTAATAGTTAATCTATTATAATAGATATTGAAGAAGAAGGGAATGTTGAGGATGTCTATAAACCAAATACATTAGGGTGATAACCATTTTAGACTTTGGAGACTGTGCTCAACAAGAAGAGGGAAATAATTTCATTCATGGGCCTCCATCATTTTTCTAAGTGCATGACATTCAAAACCCCAAAACCCTTTCAGTAGTTTGATTGAGTTTTTGATTGATAAAAGTAGACTATTAGTGCATACTTTATTAGGGTTTTAATAGGGTTTATGTAGGGGTTTAATGTTTAAATATTAGTAATTTTAGTGAGTATAACAAGCGAGTTTTTAAGATATCTCACACAAACATAAGCTTAGTGTCTTGTGGCAGTTCTCTGAAATTTATCTTTCTAAGATGATTTTTAATTGTTTCTATTATTTGTTGATTCTCTTAGATTGGCTTGATAATAGTTGAGTATGCAAGTTCTCTGAGACCTCCATTTATTTTATTTTTATCGAGATATTGTTTGATTCTCTGCTTAGAATCTCTCTCACCCCTGCAGCTAAAGTAGTCGTTTCTTGGCATGTCGCTCTCTATTATTATTACTGCTAGAGCCCAGATATCCCATTAAGTGTCTCCATCTCTCCAATCCTCTCTCTCTGGGAAATATCCAGGAGTGCCGTATACATTTCCTTATGCAGAAGCTTGCACTCTTTGAGCTCTGTTGAAGTCTATAATATAAACTCTAAGAGGCTGAAAGTTCAACATGATATTCTCTGGCTTTAAGTCTCTATGAACATAACCTAGCTTGTGAAGCTCTTCAATCCCCTCAACTATCTGCTATACTATCTAGCCAATTTATCTCTGACATCTATTGTCAGATAAGAATTCTCTGTAAGTCATTTCAAGTAAAGGAAGCCTGAAGGCTACAAGATCTTTACCAAGTAAAATAGCATCAAGCTAGATGATATACCTGCACTCATTTAACTTTGCCTTTAAAGAGCATAATACTCATTAGCAAATTCCATTTGGAACTTGTCATCAGCAAGGAAGTAATTGAAAGGATATATCTTGTAAGCATATTAGTCATCAGTAATGACTCTCTTCTCAACTTTATCTTCAAGAGTAAGGTAGCTTTCTAGGCAAGAATCTAAGTCAATAATTTTTAATATAGGAATCTTCATTGCCTCAATTTTAACCATGATTTTATAGATCTCAGAGACTGGAAAGTTCTTGACTGCTTTCTTCATCTTAACTTACTTCTAGACTTCAACTCTAAGAGACTCCACTGGGTTTCTTGATCTTCTCTTTTAGAGGAATCTATTCCCTGTAGGTTCATGAATAAAGATAAAACTTTGATTATGCTTTTTCTTTAAGTGCACTTTGAGGCCTCTAGTATGAGAATATGGCTTCTCACAGAACTCACAGACATACTTCCCATCTTTCTTTTAATGGTTGAGACATAACCTTGGCATATCGTTGTGTATATCTCTCAAGTGTCTCTTATAAGTTGACTTGTAAGGGAAAACTATATTGCATTCTTTGCATTAATAGTCAACTTTGGCTGTGATTTATTAATGCTCTATGGCGGGTTGTTTAACCTCCTCCTCAAT